>JAVJIF010012269.1:0-143817 GCA_038442645.1 Agave tequilana | reverse complement strand
ATCATTTTTCATTGATATACAAACATGTGATAAAAATTTCAAGACAAATATCAAACATTTTGAACCATTTTTTGTGTCTTACAAATATTTTCGAAAACCAAAACCTGTATTTTTCCAAACTTGAATTTTTCAATAGGAAATCTGATTTTTCCTAAAACTTATTTAAATACAAAAACATGATACTTAAACACATTGAAGCATGTTGCATATGGACATAAGTCCAATATACATGAAACATATACATATCATAGTTTTTGACTTTAATTCCAAAAATAATTTTTGTACAAAACACATGAATAGACATCTTAACATAGTTTGTCTAGGAAATTAAGCATGCATGTATATACACATCTAATATACATAAAACCATGTAAACTTGTATTGATACTATCTATTCATAGAAATCAAGTCGGTTAAACCAACAAGCGAAAACCAAAATCAAAACATAAAAGTGTGTGTGTATTGTGAACTTGAGCATATCACACTATCTAATATTTACACATGGATCTAAAACACAAAACTAAACTAGGATACCTAAATCTTCTAGATGATCTCCATCTTCAAGTTGACTCGAATCCAAAACGTGATCCTCCGAGCTTGACTCCAAAGTCGAGTATATATGATCTTGATGCTCGAGCTCTGGAATCACCATGTGAAAGCTTCCAAACCATCTTGTTGAAGCAATCCCCAACTAATACTTGATTAATGATATGAAACTAAAATCACAAGATTATTAGTAAACATAACTAAATGAGTTAATCATCATCAAAACTAGAGTGGAAGCCTTTGGCCAACAATCTCCCCTTTTTGATGATGACAAAACTCATGATGGAGTTATATATGCATGGATTAAAGTTAAGCTTCAAGAAGCTCCCCCTTAACTCATGCATAGGAAATAAGCAATAAGATATGGCAATGAAGCACATAAACATGTATGCATAACATGCATATAAACAAGATACCAAATACAAAACATACTCTTGATACCAAACATATGAAATGCATCATGCATAAAACGTGCTCTTGATACCAATAAAAACATGCTCTTGATACCATTAAGCAATTAAACGACAAACTAATAAATAAAACAAAACATGCATATAAAACATGCATATAAACTCAAATACTTCTCCCCTTTTTGTCAATTATCAACAAAGGGGTTAAAGTAAAAACAAAACAATAAATTCTTCTCCCCCTTTTTGTTCGAACCAAAGAATCAACAAAGGGGTTAAAAACAATAAATGTAATGTTCTCCCCCTTTTTGTCTAAAAACAAAAATGTGTAAATAAGGGGTGACATCAATTAAGATACCAAAAAAAAATGTCAAAGTAGTGCATCTTGATACCAATTGAAAGGAAACATAAAAACATTGATACCAATTTTAAGAAAGCAAAAGCATCTTGATACCAATTAAAAACATTCAAATAAACATCTTGATATCAATAAAGAGTATATTCTTTTTAAGCATATGATACCAATTGAAATTATAATATTCTACAATTTTTTTAATTCATTTTCTATCATAAAGTAAGGGAGTGGAAATCTAGAGTAAACAAAATACCAATTGAAAGAAAAATATGATTTTCTCCCCCTTTATGAAATACCAATTGAAATTATGCAAAAGCTTGTATTAGCAAACCAATTAAAAAAACTAATCATTGAATATGATATTCATTAAAAATTCAAGCTTTAGCATAAACATATTATGTATGAAAATTATATACCAATCGAAATTGATACAATGGGAAATAAAGGCATACATACATACAAATATATGAGTATACAAGAAATATCAATATTGATACCAATTGAAAGAATCCAATGATACCAATTGAAACAACAATAATATCAAGTGTATATCTCATATAACCTACCACCTATTTCATGCTCAAGTTTAAAATGATTTTCACTATAAAGCATACAAGGCATGAACTCCCATCCAACCGCCGTGGAAGGTAGGGGTTTTCAAAAATTTGTTTGATAAATATAGCAAGTTTGAAAATCTCTACCATAACGAAGAATACCGCAACTAGTTAAATGGAAAAACTTGTTAACTAGTACGAAATCCTTCAAGCAAGGAATAAAAATAAATATTTTTCATGAAACTATGTAAATCACATGATCACTAAAACACTCAAAATCCATAAAGCCCATACATACTCATGAAAAACATAATCATGGAAAACATTTAAATGAAGTGAGTGTACCAGTGTTATGTGACACAAATAATCATGAAAATAGACATTCAAGCTCGATATCCTTAAAACACGAAAATCATCAAAACTCGATTTCTTCAAGGCATATGTATGTCAAGTACAAACTAAGGTATACATACATATCTAAAACATAACGAGTCCACAAATGTATATGCATGAAGGCACGTGGCTCAAAGGATGTATATGTATAGACGATAGTTTGGATAAGATAGACATACATGAAGTTAAACAAAAACATATGAAAAACATGGATAAAATAAGAATACAAGTCAAATGCATGAATCATTAAAACTAGACTATACTAGCACATCTAATGGGTACAAATAAGCGTTCAAGCTCAAACATATAAAAATTTATTTGTGGCCCACTATATGTACAAGTATAAATCCTAGTCTTAATGAAAACTAACATTTAAACGTATATTCAAAACTTGAAGCATAAAACGAGACATAAATCAACATGATAAACATAAACATGATTATTATGTAAATCCACATATTATTAGAGCTATGATAAACATGATAGCTAAACATATACTAGAATACAAAATAATAATCCATATTAACATGGGTGTCTCAAAAGCTATACATGCATGTCAAGGATCTAATAATCATGGCATTATCATAATAATCTATAAACATCAAAACATGCTATAAACAATGATATGAAAGCATGTAAATATAAACGGGAGTAAAGGATTGTTACCAAAACCGAAGAGGCAACTCTCCATGTCTCCAAGACACGGTGGTCCTCCCACCAAACTCCCCTTGAAAGTGATGCATCCATATAATTTCCTTAAGCACGGACGCATCCACTTAAGGTACCGCAACTCTCACGTCATGCAGAGCCCACACCTACATCAAATACATAGGAGTGGTCTTTGGTACCCACACTCTTTGGGTCCATGGGGTTAGTACCTTTTTCTAACCCAAACAAATTTAGTTACTAAATTTCATCATATATACGATCATAACAAAATTTAGCAAGGTGGCCCTTACGTCCACAATGTGTACATGTGTACACATGAGCATACAAAGTGTGATGGGTGTGTACGTGAGGAGCATGTGTATGCCGTGGAGGGTATGCATGCAAAGATGGAACTTGTTTCTTTCGAAACAAAGATTCCAAGCGTGTATGACTCACAACACATTGGCTCAAAGTGGAGCCCAAACAATCCATATTCTTCTTTAGCATAGATATACCATTTGAATTAAAGAAGAAGTGGTACATGCAATGGGTGATCTAGATGGAACTACCCTAGCATGGCAAACATGAGAATCAATGTTATTTTGCAAAAATTTATTTTTCTTTAAACAATCTTCTAAATCCTTTGAAATAGAAGCAATTTTCATTTTTAAAGATTCATTTTCTTTTAAAACAAAATTAACTTTGGAAGACAAGTTTTCATTTTTCTTTAAATTGTTTCACAATCATTATTTTTCAAAACTTCATTTTCTTTTAATGCAAGTTCAAGTCTAGATTTCAATGAATCCCTCTCATTAGAAATCTCAACCTTCTCTTGCAAAACCAACTCAATTTAGAAGACAAATTTTTATTTTCTTCTTTTAAAACAGACTATCATTTTTCAATAGTTTGTATTTGGAAATCAAATTTTCACAATTTTTAGCAAGTTCATCATTCATAGCTTGAGCTTCTAACATTCATTGCAATATGAATTAGAACTAGCATCTAGTTGAGTGTCCGAGTGTAACTCAAGGGAGTCATTCCCTTGGACCATGAAGTAATGTTCTTCGGACTCATCTCTTCTAGATCTTTCTTCCTTTCGATAATCTTTGGTAGCTCGGAGAAGTCAAAATGCTCCAAACTGCATAAGCCGAATCATAGTGAGCAAACACATGTAAATAATCTTTATGAAGTGATGCTCTAAGTGCCTCTAGGCCTATTGCATTGGCTCTTATATGCTTTCTATCATGAGGGTTGGATTTCTTTGGTATGGCTTTGTAAACTTTACATCCTAGGGTTTTCAAATGACAATTCATCTTGGCCTTCCAAATATCAAGTCTAGAAATATCAAACATAGGAGGGCTATCCATGAGTGCAAACAAATAATGTGCAAATGCAAATGATAGATTAGCAAATCAAGATCTCACTCCTAGTGTGGTTAAATCAAATATCAGGAGCGAAGGCTCTGATACCAATTGAAATCACCTAGAGGGGGGGTGAATAGGTGATATGGCAATCTAGAAACTAAATGCGGAAATTAAAACTAATTTACAACTACACTTAGTACAACCAATGAGTGTAGCCGAATTCCCCGTGAAGGGCTCTGGACTAACTCCACTTGATTCCTCTGAATAGAGTTGAGGCGCTATATGAAGCTCTCGTGGTTAAGCACAAGTGAGGCACACAACACACAAGCCAAGCATATAAAGATGATAAGCAATATGAAATAATGCAAGGCACAACACAAGCAAATATGATATGAATGATGCACAACACAAATAGAGAGAGAGGGTTAAGAGACAATGGATCAAACGCAAACACAAAGATATGTTTCGAGGTTCGAGCACCGAGCTCTACGTCCCCGCCTTCACCGAGAGGATTCCAATCCACTATCTTGTCCCCGAGGACTCCCACCGAGGAACCTCCACCGAGGAGGATTTGTACAACAACTGGGAGTACCGACCTCTCTCTCTCAACCAATACAACCTCAACCGAGGCAAACAATCACCACCTCACACAAGAGGGGTAGGCCCCGTAGCCATATAACCACAATCCACCTCTACCGAAGAGGGATACAAACTAACCAACTCCACCTCACCAAGAGGGAGTAAACAACAGTCTCAACCTCTACCAAAGAGGGAGTACCCCACAATGCAAATCAACCTCTACCAAAGAGGGATATCCAACAAAGAAGGGGTTTACAACTCTTGGAGGTTTCCCACAACCTCAAACAAATCCTTTTTCCACAAAACAAAGATCCTAATAGAATAGGATAGAATGATAAGCTCAAGTGTGGAAACAAAGTGTTTTGATCAAAGAAAATCTCTTAGGAAAAATACCAAATGAATATAGAATTTTAGATCAAGAAACTAATTCCCAAAAACTTATTTTCTTTGAAATAAACAAAACACTTTTAAAACAATTAAGATAGATCTTTTTGGAACTAAAAACTCTTTGAAAACTTGTTAAAACACCAAGAAAGGAGAGAAATTTTTGCACTTAAAATCTTAGAGAAAACCACAATCAAATGGGGTATATATAGCCCCAAACCAAACTAGCCGTTAGGCTGATTTTTCAGCCTGTGACGGCTGGCGGTCGACGCCCGGTCGACCGCCAACGGTCAAAATAATGACCGTTGGGCGCCAGCGACCGACCGTCCGGTCGACCCGAAATTTTCCAGAGGCAAAGCTCTCCCACCGGTCGACCGACCGGTCGACCGAGCCCTGTACCTAGCCAACGTGCACAGGTCTGTGCACGTCGGTCGACCGAGAGGTCGACCGACTCTGGAACCCGGTCGACCGGACCGTCGACCGCCAGAGCCTGGCAGAAGGCAATCTGGGTCAGAAAACTGGGTTAAAATTATTCAAAAAATTCCATATATCTTAAAAATCCACAAATATTTTTATCATTTTTCATGATGATATACAAACATGTGATAAAAATTTCATGACAAATATCAAACATTTTGAACTATTTTTGTGTCTTACAATATTTCCGAAAATCAAAACCTGTATTTTTCCAAACTTGAATTTTTCAATAGGAAATCTGATTTTTCCTAAAACTTATTTAAATACAAAAACATGATACTTAAACACATTGAAGCATGTTGCATATGGACATAAGTCCAATATACATGGAACATATACATATCATAGTTTTTGACTTTAATTCCAAAAATAATGTTTTGTACAAAGCACATGAATAGACATCTCAACATAAGTTTGTCTAGGAAATTAAGCATGCATGTATATAGAACACATCTAATTACATAAAACCATGTAAACTTGTATTGATACTATCTATTCATGAAAATCAAAATCGGTTAAACCAATCTAGCCGAAAACCAAAATCAAAACATAAAACGTGTGTGTATTGTGAACTTGAGCATATCACACTATCTAATCTTTACACATGGATCTAAAATACAACTAAAGTAGGATACCTAAGTCTTCTTGATGATCTCCATCTTCAAGTTGACTTGATCCAAAACGTGATCCTCCGAGCTTCTCCAACGAGTGCTATATATGATCTTGATGCTCGAGCTCTGGAAGCCCATGTGAAAAGAAGCCTCCAAACCATCTTGTTGAAGCAATCACCAACTAATAACTTGATTAATATCTGAAACTAAATCACTAAAAATTATTATAGTAAACATAACTACATGAGTTAATCATCATCAAAACTAGAGTGGAAGGCCTTTGGGCCAACAAAAGGTTCTAGGTGACTACAGGGTCTTCAAAGGGCTTCTCCATGGAATGTTGTATAGCTTGAATCCTTGAACCCGAATTGAGTCATCTTGAGTCAGATGAACCCGAATTGAGTCATCATTAGGGAAGAACACAACTTGAATCCATAGAACCCTAAAACACACTTAACACTAAAATGATTAGTACAAATAACTATATATGTTTTGTATCATCAAAACTCAAATCCGGGTGATTGTAACCTTGGGCAACACAATCTCCCCCTTTTGATGATGACAAAACATATGAGTTATTTTTTAAAAAAATGGAAAAATGGGAAGGAGCTTGGAGGCTCCCCCTCAAATCATGCTATATATGAAAAGTAAAAACTTGGCAAGAAAGACATATTGCTCAAACAACAATAACTAAAAAATGAATCTTTTATAACTCAAAATCCAAAACTTAAAACTCAAAACTCAAAAACTAACTTTGTTATAGCTTAAAACTCAAAACTCAAAACTAACTTGTTATAGCTTAAAACTCAAAACTCAAAACTAACTTGTTATAACTTAAACTCAAAACTAACTTGTTATAGCCTAAAACTCAAAACTCAAAACTAACTTTTTCTCCCCCTTTTTGTCATACATCAAAAAGGGTAAACATTGTAAAAAAAAAAATTTCTTCATGATTCCATAACACAAACATTCAATTCACCACAAATAAAAGAAAATCTAGCATAGTCTAGTGGTTTTGTAAAAATATCGGCAAGTTGAAAATCGTAGAAACATAATCAATGTAAATATCACCTTTCTCATAATGATCTCTAAGAAAGTGATACCGAATGTCAATGTGCTTAGTCTTACTATATTGATTTGCATTTTTAGTCATATGAATAGTACTAGTATTATCACAAAATATTTTAATACGGTCAAAATGCAAATCATAGTCAAGGAGAGTATGTTTCATCCAAAGAATTTGTGCACAACAAGCTCCGGCCGTAACATACTCCGCCTCGGCGGTTGAGAGGGCTACCGAATTTTGTTTTTTGGAAGACCATGAAACAAGACAATTACCAAGAAATTGACATGTTCCACTTGTACTCTTCCTATCCACTCTACAACCCGCATAGTCGGCATCCGAAAAACTCGTTATGAAAAAATTGTCCGGTCTTCGGATACCACAAACCCATTTCAATTGTGCCCTAAGGTATCTAATAATGCGTTTTACTGCAATCAAATGGGACTCTTTAGAACACGATTGAAATCGAGCACAAAGACATACACAAAACATAATGTCCGGCCTACTAGCCGTTAAATACAACAAGCTACCAATCATGCTACGATAAAGCTTAATGTCTACACTTGTACCTTGTTCATCCTTGTCAAGCTTTGCGGTGGTAGCCATGGAGTTTTGCTTGTCTTAACCCCTTCAAGCCCAAATCTCTTGATAAGTTCCTTTGTGTACTTGGCTTGATTGAAAAAAATCCCATCCTTCCTTTTCTTGATTTGGAGACCAAGGAAGTAGTTAAGTTCGCCCATCATAGACATCTCAAATTCTTCCTTCATGCAAGATTCAAAAGCTTTGCAAAGATTTTCATTAGTAGAACCAAATATGATATCATCAACATAAATTTGAACTATAAGTATATCATTTTCAACATGTTTAGTGAACGAAGTAGTATCTATTTTTCCTTTCTTAAAACCATTAAAAATTAGAAATGAAGAAAGTCTTTCATACTAAGCCCTAGGGGCTTGTTTTAAACTATAAAGAGCTTTGTCAAGTTTGAAAACAAAATCTGGATGTGTAGGATCAACAAACCCGGGGAGTTGTTCAACATACACCTCCTCTTCAATAAATCCATTTAGAAAGCACTTTTTACATCCATTTGAAAAAGTTTAAAATCTTTATAAGAAGCAAATGCAAGTGTCATCCATATAGCTTCAAGCCGTACTACGGGTGCAAAGGTTTCCTCAAAATCGATACCTTCGACTTGAGTGTAACCTTGGGCCACTAACCTAGATTTATTCCTAATAACATTTCCCGACTCATCCAACTTGTTCTTAAAGATCCACTTATTACCAATTGTTGGTCTATCGTGGGGCCTAGGAACAAGATGGCAAACTTGTTGCGCTCGAATTGATTGAGCTCCTCTTGCATGGCTAGCAACCAATATGAGTCGCCCTCGGCTTTCGAGGATGTTCTTTGGTTCAAAGTGAGAAATAAATGCATAGTGTCCACAAAAATCATGAAGTTTAGAACGAGTAGTTACTCCTTTTAATACTTCACCTATAATAAGATCCTTGGGATGATGTGGATTGTATCTCTAATCTTTTAGAAGTGGTTGAGTAATCTCCACTTCAACTTCTTGAATTTCATTTCCTTGATCCTCATCTTTATTTCCTTCATCATCCTTTGGCATGTCTTCAAGTGTAGGTGAGTCCTTCAAAGAACTTTTCTCCATGTCTTCATTTAGGGAATCTATTTCTATAACATTCTCAACAAACACATTAGATTCCTCAAACTTTACATGTAAAGATTCTTCAATAGTCAAAGATGACTTATTGAATACTCTATAAGCTTTACTAGTATTAGAGTAACCAACAAAAATTGCTTCATAAGACTTTGCATCAAATTTACCTAAATTATCTTTATTATTCAAAACAAAACATTTACAACCAAAAACTTTAAAGTATGAAACATTTGGCTTTCTAGAAAAAAAAATCTCAAAAGATGTTTTTGAAGTATTTTTGCATAAGAAAACTCTATTTGATATGTAGCAAGATGTGTTAACGGTCTCGGCCCATAGATAATGAGGGAGACCATATTCATTTATCATTGTCCTAGCCATCTCTTGTAATGTACGATTTTTTCTCTCAACGACTCCATTTTGTTGTGGAGTTCTAGGACAAGATAGTTCATGCTTAATTCTATGTTCTTCACAAAAAGTGGTAAAGGGTTGGTTATTGAATTCACCACCTCTATCACTTCTTATTCTTAAAATAGAAGAATCTTTTCCTTTTCAACTCTTTTCTTAAAGGCTTGAAAATATGAAAAGGCTTGATTTTTGTGTTCTAAAAAGAAAACCCAAGTAAAACGCGAGAAATCATCAACTAAAACAAAAGCAAAACGATTCCTACTTAGACTTTTGGTTTGAGTAGGACCAAACAAATCCATATGGATCAACTCCAAGGGTCGTGATGTCATGATATCCTTGATTGACTTGAAGAGGACTTGGTTTGTTTCCCAAGTTGGCACGCATCGTAAATGCGGTCCTTTTCAAAGTTCAAGCAAGGAATACCTTTCACCATTTCCTTATTGTTTAATCTAGATAGATTGTCAAAAGAAATGTGGCCTAATCTCCTATGCCACAACCAAGAGTCATCATCGAGGGCTTTCAAACAAGTAGCATTGCATAGCATATTAGACATGTCAATCATGTATACATTGCTTTCACGAAATCTGGAAAATATACATGTGTTGGATTGTCTATCAATAACTCTACATGCTAGGTTATCAAAAACAACATCAAAACCTTTGTGACAAAGTTGACTAACACTCAAGAGATTATGCTTGAGGCCATCAACTAAAATAACATTTTCTATTAAAGGAGATGTACCAAATTTAACATTACCAATACCAATGATTTTTCCTTTGGCGTCATCTCCGAAGGTGACGGTGCCACCTTCATGGTATCTTGATAGGATTGCAAAGTTGTTGATATCCCAAGTCATGTGCCTTGAGCAACCACTATCAAGATACCACAACAATTTACGTCGTTGGCCTTGGAAAGTACCTACATCATATAACAAATTTGTTGACTTTAGTACCCAAACTTTCTTGGGTCCTTGAAAGTTAGTATTCCGAACCCAAACATGATTATGCGATGCATTATGCCTATCATAGCAAAATTTAACCAAATGATCTTTACGACCACAATATGTGCATGAAAAGACTTTACCATACATGAATGCATGATGTGTGTGTGGAGTATGGGCATGTTTAGCGTGCTTGGCATGATGTAAAGGTTGTGATTTATGAGCATGAATAGCATGTGAATGTTTCTTGGGACTTGTTTCTTAGGAAACATAACCTCTAGTCTACTTTTATCAAATTCACATTTCTTCAAAACTACTCCTAATGAATCAATTTTCTTTTTTAGCATAAATTTCATTTTCATCAATTTGTAGAAATTTACCTTTGCAAGAAATTTTATAGTTATCAAAGTCCTTTTGTGTAGAAACAAGAGTAGAAAGTAATTCATCCTTTTCTTTTGTAAGAGTGAAAATTTTGTGATTGAGGGATTCATTTTCCTTTTTCATTTTGAAGTATTTCTTTTTGAGAAAATCATAGTTATGAGATAGTTCTTCAAAAGCTTCTCCTAGTTCATCCATGGATAGATCACAATCAATGAAAGTATCGGGAGTTACCTTACTTGTGCTCTCATTTGCCATAAAGCACATGTTGGCGGTGTCGACTTCCTCATCGGATTCACTCTCCGAATCCCAAGTAGCCTTTAAAGCTTTCTTTTTGTACGGCTTCTTGGAGGTGGAGGGTTTGGCTCTTTCCGGACATTTCAACAATGTGACCCGGTTTCTAGCAATTGAAGCAAACGATTTTCTTCTCTTCTTTACCTTGCCATCTCCTTATATTTTGGAACTTTCCTTGTTGTACATTCTCCGAACGTTCTTTACAAGAAGAGAAAGATCTTCATCATCCTCTTGTTCATCATCGTCGTCGGAGTAGGTGGAAGAACTCTTGAAGGCAATAGCTTTCTTCTTGGAAAGAGCCATCTCTTCTCTTGCTTTTCTTTCCATCTCATGGGTCTTGAGATTTTCGATGAGACCTATGAGCTCCATTTCTTCCTTATCATTGAGTTCCTTCAAAGTAGTGACTTTGACTTCCCAAGATGGAGGGAGCGCACGGATGATCTTCCTTACTCTTTGGTCGTTGTCAATGACGACACCTAGAGAAGAAAGTCCATTAGTAATCTTTGTAAATTTAGTAACCATATCATCTATGGTTTCATTCTCTTGCATAGAAAATTTTTTATATTGGGAACGAAGAAGGTCGATTTTTGCCCTCTTTACTTGTGAAGTTCCCTCATGAGTGACAAGCAAGTGAGTCCAAATCTCATAGGCGGATTTGTAATGAATGACTCTAGAAATATCATTGTCATTAAGATCTTGAAGCAAGGCATAGTGTGTCCTAGCATTAGCATCAAACTCTTTTGTGTCAATATCGAACCAAGTGTCCTCATCACCGGTGGGTGCACTAAAAGGTTTGGTCACCGTCTTTGCAACCCGGCTCCCTAAGGATTGCAAAAACACGGTCATCTTAACCTTCCATATAGGGAAAGTTTAAGGCCATCAAACTTAGGTGGAGTCTTAATTCCTTCGGCCATTTTTACTATGTATGAGGATGAAAAATGAATAGAATGATTAGCAATATAGGATCTCTCTAAGGTTGTTAAGCCAATAGCCTAGAGACCAACGCTCTGATACCAATTGAAAAACACCTAGAGGGGGGGTGAATAGATGTTAATGCTAATCTAATAATCTTTTAAACAAGTATGTGTATACGATGTAAACTGTCGCTCAAAATAAGAAATGAAGCCGAATTCCCCGTGAAGGGCTCTAGAACTTCTCCTCTTTGATTCCTCTAGATTATGAGTTGAGGCGCGTAATTGCTTTCTTATTGAGATGAGTAAAGACCGAAAAATGCAAGTAATGAAATGGATGCAATAATGAAGTGCACACAAGATAGAAATGTAAAGCAATAAAAAGGCAATAAGGAAATCAATCGCAAACACAAGGATTTGTTTTGAGGTTCGAGCCACCGCTCTACGTCCCCGCCTTCACCACCGTGAAGGGTTTCCACTATATCCACCGAGGAAATACAAGAGGTCTACTGAAGACCGGAGTACCGAACTCCCACCAATCCAACCCTCTACACAAGAGGGATCTCAACACAAGATAGAACAAGTAACAAGGTGATCAACAAGACTATAAACTTCTCTCTTACAACTTCCTTATAGAATGAGAAGGATTTTTGGCTCAAGAAGTGTAGTGAGAAAAATTCAGTTGTAAAGTAGTAATAAATAGCTTGAAACACAACTGAAAAATAGTAACCAAGAATGCACTTAGAAAATTGAGAGCTTTGAAAACTTTTCTTTCTTTTGAAACTTGAAAACAATGGGTATTTTTCTTGATTTTTACAAGTGACCAATGCCATCTATTTATAGGGATTAGAGGAGATCTAATCATCATTATAACTAGCTAAATAGGTCAGGAAATAGCCCCAAAATTTCAGAGATAGCTGATTAAAATGTCACAATCAAATCCAATGATCAAAGTTCAGAAAACTAGCCGTTGGAGGCAGCTGGCGACTGTCGGTCGACCGACCCGGTCGACCGACAGTCTATTGGCAAACTAGCCGTTGGACTCAGTCGACCGGTCGGTCGACCGGAGGCTAAACAAAAACATTTCTTTGTTCTGTCGGTCGACTGGCCCGGTCGACCGTCAAAACCCGAGAGCAAAGGACTTTCAGTCAGTCGACCGGTCCGGTTGACCGGCAGACGTGCACAAACGTGCACGCCAAGTCCACTAGGCCCGGTCGACCAGTGCGATCGACCGATGAATCCTGAAATGGATCCGGTCGACCGTTAGGCCTGAAACAGGATTTTTCTAGGGAAAATTTTGAACTTTAAAAAATTTTCAAAATAATTTTGTAAGGCTATATGATTAAGTATCATGCTATAAAGGTTGGTATACATGATATAAACAAGATGTAAAATTATAAAATAATTTGAGTCATGTATAACGATCAAGACATGAACCTAAATCAATTATCCAAAACAAAAACCGTATTTTGAAAAATGAAGGTGTGTGTGTGTTTTCTTGAGCCAACTTATCATAGCCTCATTCTTTAACAAACTAATTCTTACAAAGGTTCTAGGTGGCTATAAGGTCTTCAAATTAGGGCTTCTCCATGGAATGTTGCATAGCTTGAATCCTTGAACCCGAATTGAGTCATCTTAAGTCAAATGAACCCAAATTGAGTCATCATTAGGGAAGAACACAACTTGAATCCATAGAACCCTGAAACACACTTAAACACTAAAATATGATTAGTACAGATAACTATATATGTTTTGTAATCATCAAAACTCAAATACCGGGTGATTGTAACCTTGGGCCAACATTTTATTTTATCTCATTCCTTTTTGGGGTGGGCCAATGACGGCCTAGTTCTTTTTTATTTTTTCCTAGGCCTGGGCCAATTGTGGCCCAGCTCTTTTCTTCCTTATTTCTTTTTTTTCTTTTTTTTTTGGGCGTGGCCCAGTGGCAGCCCAGGCCACTGGGCCTGGCCGAATTTGGGTGGGAGAGGCTGCTGCTCTCGGCTTAAGCCGAGAGCAGGCCTTTCTTTTTTTTCCTTTTTTTTTTTTCCTGGGCCTGGGCCAATTGTGGCCCAACCCTTTTTCTTTTTCTTTCTTTCTTTTTTTTGTAAGGCTTGGCCTTGCCGAAATAGACCAGGCCCGGGTTTGTCTGGACTCGGGCCGGCCGGCTCTTTTATATTTTCTTTTTTTGTTCTGGGCCCAATGGCGGCCCAGTTCTTCTTTTTCTTTTTCTTTTTTTTTTGTTTTAAGACTTGGCCCAGTGGCAGCCCTGGCCACTGGCCTAGTCATTTTTTTGGGGGGTAGGCTACTGCGCTTGGCCTTTTGGCCAAGAGCTGTCTGCAAGTCTCCTTTTTTAATTTATATTTATAAGATATATCTTCTAAAATTCCTATTAATGAATTGTAACATTATCCAATTTATTTTGTTTATATTATTGGATGGATTTTCATTTTCATAAAAGGGGATTTTTAAGTCATGATATGTTATTAAATTTTAATTCATATAAAAATTGCTTTAGATGAGATTTAGGTTTCATAACAATAATAGAATTTTTTAATCATGCTATTTCAATTAAATATGTTAATTCATAACAATTGAATTCTTTACTTACTTGGATTTAGCCTGCTTCTCAATCTCCACGCCTCCTTCTCAACCTCCACGTCTCGGACCCGTAACATCACGATCAACTCCAACTCCAAGGAGGGTGAAGAGGATGAGAAATGATGGGTTTGGAGTTCTTTCTGATTGTCGTTTTTTCTTTTCTTTTTTTTTTGATGGAGGCAGGAGAAGAAAGTTACAGGATAAGATCTTTTAAGATTTTTAGCAATCAGGTTGTTAAGATAAGATCCTAAAGATCTCTTGAGATCTTTCAGTTAGAAATTGAATTTTAAATTTGACTTTAGGTGTTTAAATAATTTAGATCTCCTATTTAACCACACGCCAATGTGGCATTATGGTTTAGGTATTAAGATTTAGTAAAGAGACAAGGGTTCGAAACTTGGAATAAACAATTTAAGCATACAATTATATTTTAATACTTGTATAAAATGCAAATAAAAAACATATGCACTTAATATGTATGCACATATATTTAAACACCTGTATAAAATAAATTAATCAATAATAATAAGTAAATCTAATTAAAATTAATAAAAGTAGAAATATCATACATCAGTTGAGGATATTACACTCATCCTGTGACCTGTATCGAGGGAATGTATTAGAACTATATTCCCAATCATCATTAGAGGAATCCCTTCTTTTAAGGGAAGATGGTGGAGAAGATATTTTTAAATTTTTCAGAATTTTACAGAAATGAATTTAAGGAATGTAATTTAAACTGTTGTTTTCATTTAAAGGACACCTTTAATATATAATACATCCAGGAATTTCAAAAGATTTATGCTCTCAAACGACGTGAACATGGCGTAAATTTATTATTTCTCTTTTTCGAAAAGTGTATATTTTTAGGCAACTGTTCGGTTTTAGAAAATCGGTTAAAAATAATAAATTTTGAAATGCAATTATTTATGCCTTAAAGACGGCAAGACTATTATATTTTAGTTTCTTACGATATAAAAGGTCGTGACGAGCATGTTTGCTTTCCGTTAAATTAATTATTTTAACAAAATTTGAAACATTTATCGTTATACACATATAAAAACATTGCATTATGATGGGGAGATTCTGTCTCTCCTATTTTATATACCGCAAGTGCACGGTCATTCGATGTAGCATTTGAGGGTCGATCCACAGAGACAGGTGGTTCTTTTGGTTTCGACACTTCTAGGCGAATTGTGTAAAGAGTTTTGTGAGTTTGGACTTTTAAAGTAAGAATTAATTTAGAAAAAGTCAAGTAAAGCACTTAGGGTCGAATCCCCTAAACTAGAATCAAGCGGTCAATCTCGGTCTCCATCCAGTCTACTGTTACTCACCACATTTCTACTGCTAACAGGCAAACTAAGTTTGAACACTAAATCTAAGCACAAGGTATTGTCTAATTACATGATCCATCAAAAGTAATTTGACAACTTAAATTAAGTGCTAAAAAGAGCAGTAAAATCTTAAGTATGGACCATTAACCCCATACACATAACCTGTCAAATACTTAGACATTCTAGAAATAATATCCTAAAAGTGGTAGGTCATTTGGTGAGTCCAAACAGCTCTAAATAGGAGATTACAGATTGACCATACGAAAATCTAGCCTAGGTTCATCTCTCCTAAATACTTGAGAAATTAGCTACTTATAGTTAAACTATCATTAGTTAAATTAATTAAACTAACACTAATTAAGTAAACAAGTAACTCTTACCTGTGAATGGATTGCCGCCACACACTTTTTTGGACCCCACATGTACCAAGTCACCTTTCCTTCTTGTGTTGCTATGGGAGCATGACAATCATCATGGCCATAGGCCGTGGACGTGTGGACCCAACCAATTGCGACAGCCTCTTGTATGGAAATCAAGAACCAGAAAACCCAAAGGATTTCACAAAGATTAAATAGTAATCATGTAATAATTGAAGGGGATCAAGGTGGCTAAAAAAATAAAATTTTAATTAAAAGAAATTTTTGTAGCAAGAATCGATGTAGCCCAGGCCACAAATTTACCAAACAAAAAAAAAGGTACAATGTCGCAATGACCAAGCACAGTAAACACAAATTATTCTCTAAAAAAAAAAATCAATGAAAAGAGATGCAGCCGCCACCGTGAAAAAAATCAAAGAAAAAATACATAAAATAAAACCCTCAAAAAACAAAAACCTAGATGACAGCCCCCCTAAACGGCGCCACTTCTCTCCTTATATAATAAGAAATTTTTACAAAAAAGCCCCTCAAATTAAAGATATTACATATTAAATCAGTTTTGACTCAGGCTGATTCTGTAAATAGTCAATACAGGCAATCAAATAGTCGAATCAGTAAAAACTCTCAACATCAAAGTTGTAGATTTTCGAATTCTCTTCCGTAGACATCTTGACTTCTCTCAGAGTACTATAGCTAAAGTTATGGCCAAAATAGCACAACATATTTGGAAAGCAATCCTCAATCTTTGACAAATTGTGTGATTTTATTACTGAAAGTAACCGGATTCCTCTTCTCTTTTCTTTACTTGTTTCCTGCAAAATTCAGTCAAATATACCCGAATAGCATTATTTATGTACAAATAATAGATAAATAAGAGCTTGAAAATGTGGTAAAATTATGCTCATCAAATACCCCCATACCTAACTTTTGCTAGTCCTCGAGCAAAACTAATAAAAAGAAAACTAAATACAAACAAATAAAAATATTAAACTATCTTAACTCACTTTCATAGGAATCGCGGTTGCGCTTAGCACGTGCAACAAGCCGTTAATCCCCTAGAGGACGAATTTTGTCTCGTGAGGGTTTTCAGTGGATTACACCCACAAAATCCATAAAACAATGAGATTAAGAAATAAATAAAAGTAAAATAAGGATAACCGAAAATCAAGAAAAGAAAAAAATTATTTTTTACTCAAGTTAACTAGTTAGCAAGATCACAAGTTTCTAAAAGTTTCAATTTCAAGTACGACCGCGATTTAAGAAATTATATTGGCTATAAAATAAAGTCTCAAATTCAAAACTTTACACCACCTGTTCTAAGTTTCAGATCCTATGCACCCCATGATCGTGATGTAGTTTCTCAAGTTTGAAAATATTTGACTCCAATTTTCATACTTATTTTCTTGATAACATTTTTTAACACTTTTTAACTATCTTTCGCGTAGATACCGAGGCTTCCTGAGGCCAAGAAACCTAGCTAATTGATAATCAAAATTATTATTTTTTTATAATGTCTTGTCCTATTAGGCTTTCTCAGCTACCCATGTAGCAAGCTTTAAGCCAATGCTCCCAAACCAGATGGTTTTAGGACATTAAGTTTAAAAGCACTCCGACGGACTTAATTACTCAAGTAACTGAGGCCACAAGATAAGACTTATTAATAATAATATTTTACTATATAATTTTTTTGTTATATATATATATTTAAGTATTCTAGTCATAATCAATATCCAAGCCTATGAACTAAATACTGTTAGTGCTGTTGGGTACATAATCACTTAGGCTAAGTTTAGATGGTATGTCCGTTCCAGATTAATCTTTATTTTAAGACTTTATGACGCTTTCAATTTGATCTTACTTTTAAAATCTACTCATGGATACCAAATCACTCACATACTAACTAGCTATCTGTAGAAACTTTTCAAAATTTTCAAAACTTTTTTCATTTTTAACAAGACTCCTAAAATAAAATTGTAACGCCCCGATTCCACGGATACGGGGACGTCACTGCGACGTATATACGTAGGTCAGAAAATGCCCCCCACGTATATACGCTAAGCATAAAAGTACAACAAGAAATCAGAGTACAACACGAAGCGTGGTATACATACATATGCCAACATAAAAGTACATATACAAAGCTATCACAGTATGATAAACAACTACACATTACATGTGTATTTTATCATAAACAAGTCCAAAAGTAAAATATACAATATAAACACAAAATGCTCACGAGAAGGATGAAGATCTCGTGAGTCAAAAAGAGATGGCCGGCACGAAGGAACTGGAGCTAATCTGACTGCACTCAAAGGAAAGCTCAATCTACTGTGGATGGCTCCACTTCGATCCAGCTTCTAAACCTGAACATACAAATCCAAGGGAGTCAGGACCTCCCAATAATAACAGGCTACAGCCAAATGGCTAAGAAACATGAATAAGAGGGTTAGAATCAGTATAAGAAACATGAACCAGCAAGTAATGGAAGTATAACGAAAAAGATGGAAAGACTGTGTGTAAGCTTGAGTTACGGCTTTGCAAGACTAGTAAGTCGAAGGAATAATAACAAAGCGGTTATGATAGAAACATGCAAGAGGTAAAGCAGGAACTAGAATCATCATATATCAAGTCTAACAAGAATACAGGAATCATAACAAGGGTTATGACATAACAGGTATAATAGGAGTCATAACATAACAGGTATCTATAACAGAAATCATAACAGGTGTCTTATTATTATTACTCGTCTAACCCATATATCTAGGTATGTGTCTCGGTATATACCCGGTATATATCCCAACTCACATACATCCATATATAAGAAAGTCGAGGTTGTTATTGGAAACAACGGTTGTATCAACGAACTATGTTTACAGTGGGTCCCGTACATACCCGGGACCACGGCCAAAGTTTGCTCCGTTGCATGGAAACGGAAGCCAGCCGCAAGGCTTATCCAGGAGGAGGGACTTATGTATGCCCGTTAAAACAGGAATGTAGGGAGCCAGCTCTCCCCTCGGTCCCCTGGTGGCCCTCAGGTCAGACCGGATATATAGTGCACAACCTAATGCCACTGTAAACACGAACATATATCGATATCCGCATGTTTCCCCCGACCCAATACAAGTTGGTCCTTTTTAGGATTAATAGTTTAATTATCACTTTACGGGAAATAACAGGAAATGGACATGATCAGGAATAAGGAGTACAGAAGCACTATATAGTCAGGTCACTGCATATAAAGCAGGGAAACAAGTTACTGATCATGGTACAAGATAACTAGTCAAGTTCCCGTAAGGATAATAATCACAAGTCGAGTGTATCATGCTGGGTATAGAGTGATAGCATGACAAGATGATGATATCCAACAAGTAACCAATCAAGTCAAGAGATTGATATTAATCAGGACAAGTCATGTCATAACAAGTGGTTCTTACTAGGTAGTAACATGCCAAGTGGTCAGATGATAACATAGTGGAAGTTAGATGATATACATGTGTTAAAAGGAAACATGAAACTGACAGTCTGAAGTAACGATATAGCAATGATAATATAATAGAAACCCAGAGTTCAATGACCTCGAAGGGTCAACCACGCATAGTGTACGATAAGAAAGTAGGCATAACACAGATAGAGTACATGAACAAGAATGAAACAAGCAGTAGCATATCAATGGAAATATGAAGTGACTAGAGATGACATACATCAAGTAATAGGTCATAAAGTACAAGTTATGAAGTACAAGTAAGAACAATATATAGTACATGTATCGAGGATAAAATACAAAGTCAAAAAGGAAATCAACTATAACAGACAGCCATAAGTTAGTCGACTAGGTTGGAAAAGTAGTCGACTAATAGAAGGGTTAGTCGACTAGGAAAATGAGGTAGTCGACTAATACTGTGTTCCAGAGAGTTGGGTTTCTGATTCAGGGACACTTAGTCGACTAGGTTGAAATAGTAGTCGACTAACAGACATGTCAAGTCGACTAACAGTTATGTTAAGTCGACTAAAACTGTGATACAGAGAGTTGAGTTTATTTCAGGAGTCGACTAGGGGAATTCTAGTAGTCGACTAGGGATATCTAGTCGACTGGTAAAAGGGACTAGTCGACTAAAACTGTGAAGTCAGAAAAGGCTACGTTTCAGCTAAGGGTTTCTAGTCGACTAGGTTCTAGGTCAAGTCGACTAATCGTGGGGAAAAACAGAATACAGAGCAGAATCTGCTGGTTGTGTTGGATGGTCTAAAAATAGGATTTTTATGACATATGAACACAAGATATGGAGATACAAGTATGCTTAGGAATGAAACAAGTCTTGGTGAGTAAAAATACTCACAAGGATTGGTTATGTGAAGCTTTGTAGTCTTGAAAGGATCCCAAGGTGGAGATGATGGCCTCAATCCAAAAGTAGTTGTTGAAGTTGAAGTTGCTTGAGGTGGAGAAGATGATCTTGGTGTTGCTTTGGGAGTTGGTGGTTGAAGATGAAGACCTTGATGATGCCCTAGATGAAGCTCTTGAAGTTGGAGGTTGAAGTTGAAGAAGGAACTTTGGTGAAGGCTATCTCTTTAGTGAGGTGAAGTAAAGAAAGAGATTGAAATGAAAAGGAAAAGATTAAATAAGGTTTGGATTTGTAAAGGAGTTGCAATTAAAGTAGATGAGAAGGGGTTTTGTGCAAATAGGGGAGGGGATGAGGTGTCCCTCTCTTGGCCATTTGGCCGGCCATGGGAGAGAGAGAATGGGAGGCATTAATGAGGAGTTGGTGGAAGTGTGTGGAGTGGGATTTTTTTGGGAAATATAGGAATTTTGGAAGAATGGAAATCTTGTGGTTGTGAAAGAAGGAAGAGAAATAGAAAAAGAAAAAGGAAAAGAAAAATAAAAGAGAAGATATTTTCCCTTGGACTCAAAATGAAATTGTTGAAAATACAGATACCCGGGTTCAAGTCAAGAATACGGAAAACAATTCGGAAAATACCGGAATCGTCCGAAATTCAAGTATCTCGGAACGACCCGAAATAATTATCAAAAATCCATAATATTATATTAAGAATAATGGTGAAATCCGTTTTAAGAAATACTTTATAGTTTTAAAACTAAAAATCCCGGAACCAGTTATCTACCGACTCCGTTGGAATTTTCATAAAATTATAAAATCCTCAGAAAAAGCATGTAGGTAGAAAATATTATTCTAAGAAATAAAGTCTAAAGAATCATCATGAAATTCCAAACAGTTTGAGAATTAAAAATCCGGGAATCGGTCAGCGGCACTGGCCGACACCGGTTTTGAAGAAATTCAATTTAATTTAAGAAAAATCCAGAAAATCACAGAAAATCTAATATATTGGAAAATAATATTTGAAACTGAAATCGGTCAATTCTACACATCAGAAGGACTAAATCGAAGAATATACTATGATCGGGCCTTCGGTTCAGACTAGGGCTGACTCCGAGTCCACGAATCCACATCCAAGGTAAAACAATCATATAAGGAATTCATAATACAGAATAAATACGGGAAACAAATCGAAAAAATACGACCGAAAATCTGAATACGAAATTAAGTACGTATTCCGGGAACGGGGTATTACAATCCACCCACCTTACAAAAATTGCGTCCTCGCAATTTCGCTAAGGGGTAAATTGAATACAAAGGGGACAATGGCTGGAATAAAGGCCTCATAAAACCAAAACAGGGGATAAGATGAACACATGAGGGACTAGAATGAACAATGATAGAATGATAAGGAAAAATATTTAGAATGATAACCAACTCAAATACAAGATCTGGGGTAGTGGTTACCATGACATCCCTAAGGTTCCGGATCTAGACACTGGTCTTCACACAGTGCTGCACCGTCTGATGTCTCGGTTGCCTGATCTGTTCCAGTTTTCACTCCCCTCTGCTGTTGATTATTCTGTTGGGGTGGAACAGGTTCTGGATTCCTCCTTGGTGGCGGGGCTGGAAAAGCTGGGGTTGAACGAGCTGGTCTGACTGGTGCCACCTGTCCAAACTTCCTGTGTGGGCAATTCCTTATCACATGACTCTCTTTCCCACATGCCAAACATAACCCATTGGCCATTCGGCAATCCCTCTTGAAATGTCCGGGTTTGTGGCAGAAATTGCATGTGTTCCCAGGAAGAGGACGTTTGAACGGTCGCTTGATCTTCGGGCCATTGATTGTCCTGGTCGCACCTCCTTCGTTCACTTCATTCATCAACTGCAAGGCCCTCCTCATCAACTGCAAAGCCTTCTTAATCGACTTGTTCTGCACTTGGTTCTCACTCTTCTTCTCCAATCGTTGTTCCTTTCCACGGGAAACCTTTGATGCTTGCCCAGTGTCCATACCTTAGTTGATGAAAGATAACTGGAAAGAATTGGAAGAATGGAAGGAGTTTAGGATATGAAGGAAAGATCAAGAAGAACTAGAAAAATCAAGAAGGACTAGATAACTTTGTACGTTGTTGTTGGCATTAGCAAATTACGATAATTTGCTGCTTGATTGTACTTTAGGCTTGAGAGCCTACGCTCTGATACCATCCTGTAACGCCCCGATTCCACGGATACGGGGACGTCACTGCGACGTATATACGTAGGTCAGAAAATGCCCCCCACGTATATACGCTAAGCATAAAAGTACAACAAGAAATCAGAGTACAACACGAAGCGTGGTATACATACATATGCCAACATAAAAGTACATATACAAAGCTATCACAGTATGATAAACAACTACACATTACATGTGTATTTTATCATAAACAAGTCCAAAAGTAAAATATACAATATAAACACAAAATGCTCACGAGAAGGATGAAGATCTCGTGAGTCAAAAAGAGATGGCCGGCACGAAGGAACTGGAGCTAATCTGACTGCACTCAAAGGAAAGCTCAATCTACTGTGGATGGCTCCACTTCGATCCAGCTTCTAAACCTGAACATACAAATCCAAGGGAGTCAGGACCTCCCAATAATAACAGGCTACAGCCAAATGGCTAAGAAACATGAATAAGAGGGTTAGAATCAGTATAAGAAACATGAACCAGCAAGTAATGGAAGTATAACGAAATAAAGATGGAAAGACTGTGTGTAAGCTTGAGTTACGGCTTTGCAAGACTAGTAAGTCGAAGGAATAATAACAAAGCGGTTATGATAGAAACATGCAAGAGGTAAAGCAGGAACTAGAATCATCATATATCAAGTCTAACAAGAATACAGGAATCATAACAAGGGTTATGACATAACAGGTATAATAGGAGTCATAACATAACAGGTATCTATAACAGAAATCATAACAGGTGTCTTATTATTATTACTCGTCTAACCCATATATCTAGGTATGTGTCTCGGTATATACCCGGTATATATCCCAACTCACATACATCCATATATAAGAAAGTCGAGGTTGTTATTGGAAACAACGGTTGTATCAACGAACTATGTTTACAGTGGGTCCCGTACATACCCGGGACCACGGCCAAAGTTTGCTCCGTTGCATGGAAACGGAAGCCAGCCGCAAGGCTTATCCAGGAGGAGGGACTTATGTATGCCCGTTAAAACAGGAATGTAGGGAGCCAGCTCTCCCCTCGGTCCCCTGGTGGCCCTCAGGTCAGACCGGATATATAGTGCACAACCTAATGCCACTGTAAACACGAACATATATCGATATCCGCATGTTTCCCCCGACCCAATACAAGTTGGTCCTTTTTAGGATTTAATAGTTTAATTATCACTTTACGGGAAATAACAGGAAATGGACATGATCAGGAATAAGGAGTACAGAAGCACTATATAGTCAGGTCACTGCATATAAAGCAGGGAAACAAGTTACTGATCATGGTACAAGATAACTAGTCAAGTTCCCGTAAGGATAATAATCACAAGTCGAGTGTATCATGCTGGGTATAGAGTGATAGCATGACAAGATGATGATATCCAACAAGTAACCAATCAAGTCAAGAGATTGATATTAATCAGGACAAGTCATGTCATAACAAGTGGTTCTTACTAGGTAGTAACATGCCAAGTGGTCAGGTGATAACATAGTGGAAGTTAGATGATATACATGTGTTAAAAGGAAACATGAAACTGACAGTCTGAAGTAACGATATAGCAATGATAATATAATAGAAACCCAGAGTTCAATGACCTCGAAGGGTCAACCACGCATAGTGTACGATAAGAAAGTAGGCATAACACAGATAGAGTACATGAACAAGAATGAAACAAGCAGTAGCATATCAATGGAAATATGAAGTGACTAGAGATGACATACATCAAGTAATAGGTCATAAAGTACAAGTTATGAAGTACAAGTAAGAACAATATATAGTACATGTATCGAGGATAAAATACAAAGTCAAAAAGGAAATCAACTATAACAGACAGCCATAAGTTAGTCGACTAGGTTGGAAAAGTAGTCGACTAATAGAAGGGTTAGTCGACTAGGAAAATGAGGTAGTCGACTAATACTGTGTTCCAGAGAGTTGGGTTTCTGATTCAGGGACACTTAGTCGACTAGGTTGAAATAGTAGTCGACTAACAGACATGTCAAGTCGACTAACAGTTATGTTAAGTCGACTAAAACTGTGATACAGAGAGTTGAGTTTATTTCAGGAGTCGACTAGGGGAATTCTAGTAGTCGACTAGGGATATCTAGTCGACTGGTAAAAGGGACTAGTCGACTAAAACTGTGAAGTCAGAAAAGGCTACGTTTCAGCTAAGGGTTTCTAGTCGACTAGGTTCTAGGTCAAGTCGACTAATCGTGGGGAAAAACAGAATACAGAGCAGAATCTGCTGGTTGTGTTGGATGGTCTAAAAATAGGATTTTTATGACATATGAACACAAGATATGGAGATACAAGTATGCTTAGGAATGAAACAAGTCTTGGTGAGTAAAAATACTCACAAGGATTGGTTAGGTGAAGCTTTGTAGTCTTGAAAGGATCCCAAGGTGGAGATGATGGCCTCAATCCAAAAGTAGTTGTTGAAGTTGAAGTTGCTTGAGGTGGAGAAGATGATCTTGGTGTTGCTTTGGGAGTTGGTGGTTGAAGATGAAGACCTTGATGATGCCCTAGATGAAGCTCTTGAAGTTGGAGGTTGAAGTTGAAGAAGGAACTTTGGTGAAGGCTATCTCTTTAGTGAGGTGAAGTAAAGAAAGAGATTGAAATGAAAAGGAAAAGATTAAATAAGGTTTGGATTTGTAAAGGAGTTGCAATTAAAGTAGATGAGAAGGGGTTTTGTGCAAATAGGGGAGGGGATGAGGTGTCCCTCTCTTGGCCATTTGGCCGGCCATGGGAGAGAGAGAATGGGAGGCATTAATGAGGAGTTGGTGGAAGTGTGTGGAGTGGGATTTTTTTGGGAAATATAGGAATTTTGGAAGAATGGAAAATCTTGTGGTTGTGAAAGAAGGAAGAGAAATAGAAAAAGAAAAGGAAAAGAAAAATAAAAGAGAAGATATTTTCCCTTGGACTCAAAATGAAATTGTTGAAAATACAGATACCCGGGTTCAAGTCAAGAATACGGAAAACAATTCGGAAAATACCGGAATCGTCCGAAATTCAAGTATCTCGGAACGACCCGAAATAATTATCAAAAATCCATAATATTATATTAAGAATAATGGTGAAATCCGTTTTAAGAAATACTTTATAGTTTTAAAACTAAAAATCCCGGAACCAGTTATCTACCGACTCCGTTAGAATTTTCATAAAATTATAAAATCCTCAGAAAAAGCATGTAGGTAGAAAATATTATTCTAAGAAATAAAGTCTAAAGAATCATCATGAAATTCCAAACAGTTTGAGAATTAAAAATCCGGGAATCGGTCAGCGGCACTGGCCGACACCGGTTTTGAAGAAATTCAATTTAATTCAAGAAAAATCCAGAAAATCACAGAAAATCTAATATATTGGAAAATAATATTTGAAACTGAAATCGGTCAATTCTACACATCAGAAGGACTAAATCGAAGAATATACTATGATCGGGCCTTCGGTTCAGACTAGGGCTGACTCCGAGTCCACGAATCCACATCCAAGGTAAAACAATCATATAAGGAATTCATAATACAGAATAAATACGGGAAACAAATCGAAAAAATACGACCGAAAATCTGAATACGAAATTAAGTACGTATTCCAGGAACGGGGTATTACAAAAATAAAGATAAAGAAAGAAAAGAAAATAAAGCAAAAAGACTCCTAAAACAAAAGAAATATGTGAATCTCCCCCACACTTAAATTGTGCCATGTCCTCATGAACACACATGAATACAAAGATAAAAAGAATCTAACATATAATTTACACATCCAAAGCATACACACAATCATGATGATCATGCAATCCAAGCATACAAAAGGTATAGAAATGTAAACAATATGCTAGAATTAGAAATACTCACAGTGCGGTAGAAAACCCAATTACCAAAGCAACAAAAATTCTCCCTATGTGTGGTGGATGCCTCCTTGCTTATCATGTTTCTCTTGTAATAAACTCGGAAAATAAGTTAGAGAAAGAGATAAATAAAAGACTCACTAAAACTTACTCAACTAACTAAAAGAGAAATAAAAAGACTCAAAAACTAAAAGAAAATAAAACAGATACATACATATGTACAATCCCGCATCTCTCTTATACCTAAGTCTTTTTAGGTCTATTCCTTCATGCTCGCTTCCCATCATTCCAATGTGTTCTCTTCAAGGAACAAATTGGAGATGTTAATATTTTTGTCATCAACTTATTCATCACTTTTCTCCATCTCCTCCTTCTCTTCTTCCCACACCTTCTCTTCAATAATTCATCATTATTACATAAAATAATTAGAATATCCACAATATGATTGCCTATGAAATTAAACTCATCCTCAAACATCACCTCAAATCTAGATTAACAATTTTCTTTGGAGTGTGCAACTAACCAAAGCATCCCTAACCGATTTATCCAAACATATGAGTTCGTCTTCAAATAGGTTTTCAAAGCTTTGATTAATTAGATATTCTTGAATCATGTTTTCAAAAGCTTGATCATTGATTGGCTCATCGAAAGTGAAGATACTCAAATCGAGTTTTCTTTTCTCAAAGGGAACTTTAGATTTAAGATTCTCAACGCACGTTTTCTCACCACTATTATCATGCTCATCTTTAGACAATTCATTAAGAAATAAAGGCTCATCATCCAAATATGCATCCTCACAAGAAGATTCAACTTGCTTCATAGGATGTGTATATGTATCCAAATCATCATCCAAACACAATTCATCCAAACACAGAGGATCATCATCCAAGTTACAGGCTTCATGTACATGTACAACTTCCTTTACCTGGTTCTCATATTCAAGTTCTTCAAATTGATTAAAATGAAATAATGGGGACTCAAAGGGCATCTCGATGGAATGAGTCAACATTTGCTCTTCTGGTCTCACAGTTTGAACTTTGTTCATTTTATGAAAGTTGATGTGCTCTTGAATTGACATAGGACGAGTCGGTATTGGCTCAAAAACTAGTTGAACAGAAAAGGGATCCTTCTCTTGCTCACTAACCAACTTACTTGCTGGCCTGTTTAAGCAGTCTTTAATGTCAAAAAGCACTTGCTTTAAGTTTGCCTGAAAGTTTCAAAAGCTTTCGCTAGTGTTGATTCTTTGTCTACCTGATTGCCATTAGACTCGATTGTGAAAGTTGCTGGAACTTTTGAACTTCATCTGGACTTGTGGATGAAATAATTTGATTGAGATGAGTCATTGTCCTATCTATGTGAGCACATGCCTCGATTAACTGCAGATTGGTCTCGACCATAGTCTGCTGTATAGATTCAAAACTCTTTTCTAATGTGCTCATCACTTTCTCATGCTCATTGTCAAATCCCAAGATGGAGGTGGTGGTTCAGTGTAGGACCAAGTGGATTGAGAATTTGTATGTGATCGGTCCCATGCAGAATAAGAATAATTCCAACACCCGAATTGAAATTTGATGGACATGGTTCGCTTGTAGGTCCTTGAAATGTGTGGAATTGATTTTGACCTAGTGTAACGCCCCGATCCCAAAGATACGGGAACGTCACTGCAACGCATATACGTAGGTCAGATGGTGCCCCCACGTATATACGCTAAGCATAAGTACAACAAGTATCAGAGTACAACACACAGCGTGGTATATTCATATGCCAACTTACAAAAGATAAATACAAAGCTATACAAGTTATGATAAGCAAAAATCACTTTACAAGTGTCCTTTATCACAACCCAAGTCCAAAAAGAACGATATACAACCAAAAATACAAAAATGCTCACGTAAGGATGGAGATCCGTGAACCAAAAGAAGTGTCGGGCAGGATAGATCTAGAGCTGGTCAGCCTGCTCTCCTAGGTAAGCCAAGTCCTCTGTGGAAGGCTCCACTTCGTTCCAAGCCTCAGAATCTGAATATGCAAATCCAAAGGGTCAAGACATAATACAACAAATAAAAGATAGCCAAGTGGCAAGGATCATGAATAGAGATAATGAAATAGTACTAAGTAACAATGCATGACAAGAGATGTAAACTAAGAAAGATAAAGTCATATGCAATAAATCTACAATTAATGTCTTATTATTATTACTTGTCTTACTGTGATATCTAGCTATGTGACCCAGCGTCCCAGAGCACATAGATCCATATCCTAGTGAAACAAGGTTGTTATTGGAAACAGCGGTTGTATCGACGAACTATGTTTACAGTGTGTCCCGTGCATGCCCGGGACCACGGCCCAGTATTGTTCCGTTGCTTGAAGACGGAACCTGCCGCTAGGCTAAACAGGAGGGTCTTATGTATGCCCTTGTCATGACAGTAAACAGGAAAGGGAGGAAGCACTCCCCTCGGTCCCCTGGAGTACCACAGGTAAGACCGGAAACATGGTGCACATCCTAATACCACTGTAAACACGAACACATATCGATATCCGCATATTTCCCCCTGACCCATGTGTAAGTTGGTGCATTTTATGTAAAAGTCCGGTGTATCATGCTTTGTTTTAAGAGATGGCATGATAGGTGGTGATGTTGCTATTTAACATGCCATGAAACGAATATATACAATAACAAGTCATGAGGCAATAGGAGATGCATCCATTCAGTTATATGTCATGTAGTGCTAGTATTGAAGCATGAACAAGCAGGAAATAATACACATGTAACAAGTATAGGTACTAAATTTAGAACAGAAATTAACTATGACACACAGCCAGGATTAGTCGACTAGGGGTAATGGTTAGTCGACTAATAGGGTTTCTAGTCGACTAGGAGTTTGGATTGATCGACTAAAATTGGGATACAGAGTGTTGGAATTCTGTTTCAGTGCATGCTAGTCGACTAGGGTAAGAGGGTTAGTCGACTGATAGGAAGTACTAGTCGACTAACAGATATTTCGGTCGTCTAGATCTGTGATACAGAAAGTTGGGTTTTCTGGTCCAGGATGGATTAGTCGACTAGGTGGATTCAGGAGTCGACTAATATGGGTTTCCAGAGAGTTTATTAGTCGACTGATATTTTTGGGCAAGTCGACTAATGCTGTGTCTTCCAGAAAAACTAAATTTCAGCTAAGTGTTCTAGTCGACTAGGTCTTAGGGTAAGTCGACTAATAGTGGGGAAAATCAGTGTACAGGACAGAAATTCTGGAAACGTGTTTGATGGCTAAATTCCTGGTTTTAGGTGACCTATGTGTACAAGAAGTGTAAACACAGTGCTCTAAGGCTAATACAAGTCTTGGTGAGTGAATTACTCCCTTGAAATGGTTGGATTTGAGCTTAGATGACCTAAAAATAGGATTTTTAGTGTGCAAGTGAACAAAGATTTCTACTTCAAGTATGTGATGTGTGAACTAGGTCTTGGTGAGTAAGAACTCACCTGGAGGGGTCAAATCTGAAGCTTGATCCAAGGATGGAGGTGTTGGCTCCAATCCACAACTTGTAGTTGAAGCTAGGTTGAAGGATTCTCCCTTGGAGTTGCCTTGATGAAGCCTTGGGTGAATCTCTTGTGATCTTGAGGTGGAAGTGAAGGGATTGGGTGCTTGGAGTTAGGGTTTAGTTGTGGAAGGAGGAGATCTTGGAGCTTCTCTTCTCTTGTTGAAGTGAAAGAGAGAAAAAAGAGTAATTTGCAAATGAATAGGAATTTATAGTTTGGGATTTTTGTAAAGGGGTTGGGATTTTGATGGATGAGAGGGACTTTTGTGTAAAAAGGAGGGTGAGGTGAGTGTCCTCTCCTTGGCCACTTGGCCGGCTGTGGGAGAGGGAGAGAGTGAGTGGGGTTAGGTGAAGTGGTGAGTGGGAAATGAGGTGGAAATGAAGTGGAATTGGAATTTTGAAATTTTTGAAAAAAGGTCCGAATTTCAAGTATCTCGGATTGGTCTGAAAATTTTACCAAAAATCAAGAATAAGATTTTAAGACTCATGGTGAAATTCGTTTGAAGAAATAATTTGTAGTTTTAAAATTAAAAATCCCGGAATCAGTCACCTGCCGACTCAGTTGGGATTTTCATAAATTCGTAAAATCTCCAGAAAAAGAGTGTAGGTTGAAAACATGATTCTAAGGAATAATGCCTAAAGGACCATCTAGAATTTTCTAACTGTTTGGAAGATAAAAATTCGGAAATCGGCCAGCGGTACTGGCCGACACCGGTTTCGGAGAAATTCATTTTAATTCCAGAAAATTCCAGAAAATCACATAAAATCTAAGATATTGGAAAATGATATTTGAAATTAAAATCGGTCAAATACGGAAGGTACATCGGAAAATACGGTCAAAGGACTGAATACGTAACTAGGCACGTATTCCGGGAGAGAGGTATTACACCTAGTCCTAACGAATACCCTATCGAAGGACATTGTTCAGAAAGATGAGATGAATTTTGACAGTGATAGTACCAAATGGGAAGATAAGATATAAAAGATGAGATAGTGGGTTCGATATCGTCATGAAAACTAGGAAGAAGGGTGAGATTGGTAGTGAAAAGTGCATTTTTATCATAACATTTACCATCACATTTTCATATTTATTCATTTAATTTTGCACATTTATTAATATTTTGTGAATTATTGTGTGCAGGCCTCGAAATAATAAAAAGAAAGAATTAAAGCCTAAAAAGAGCCCAAAAGCCCACATTTAAAGCCCAAGTGCAAAAGTGCAAATATCAATTGTCAAAGTGCAAATACACAAGGGCTAAAGTTGCAATTATTAAAGATGAGGGAAGGATAGAATTCTACCCAACCCTAAACACTAGCAGATGAGGATGAAAGACAAAGATAAGATGCAGAGATAAGGAAATTCGTTTAAAAGAGATTGGGAGAATTCAAGATCTAGGTAACTTGATTTCTAAGTTATCTCGAAATCCCAAGATGAAGAGCCAGGATCACACTTCCAGAAGCAAACGCCCAGATGAACGGATCAGGAGAGGCCACGCGCCAAAGCGCGTGGCCAGCAGAGCCAGTATTGCCGCAAAATTGCGGCAAAGACCAGGTTTTTGCGGCATTTTGGATGAAGCAGACTACCCGATTTCGTGGGCGACTTTATCCAGGACTCTTCTCCCTTCTGAAGCTATAAATACCCCCTGCAGTGCAACGTACAGAGTCGTCCAGCGTCCAGCAAAGGGCCAAAAGTTAGGGTTTTTAGGTTTTCTTGTAGTTTAGATTTTATTTCTTCCATTGTAAATTTTTATTTTCTTTTTGTGAAAGCTGAGAGGAGATGATGTATTCATGGAGGAAGGGATCCACTTGTACTGATGGTGACAGCCGGTGTAAGTTGTAATTTTCCACCATTGTTTAATAGTCAAATCAAAGCTTGTTTTTGTTCTTTTTATTCTATTCTTGTTTTATTGTGTCTCTATCTTTGTTCTATCATCGTTCTTCTATTTTTTATGACATTGTTTCTTTCTCTAATGTCTTGCCCACCATGAGATCCAACTGCTCCGAGAATACCTAGCCGAAGAAGGAACCTTGATGGCCTATGGCGATGAACAGGTCTTCATAGTTGCTTTTTATTCCATAGTTAAGAAGGCGGACGATCCTATATGCCATGCTTGTACGCTTTCCAAGAAAAGGTAAATCATCGCAACGGTTCAAACGGTAAGCAGACTGAAGAGGTAAGTTTTCTTTTTTTTTTCTTTTCTTTTTGTAGATTAAATCACAACTTCTCCCAATTCTTTATTTGCCGACCCATTGTAAATACCACTTCCTTTCTAATTTAACTAATAAAAATAAAAACTTAAGAGAAACTTGCTTAACGCTTCCATCGCAGTCCCTCCCTGAGGATCACGACCCGCATAGCCACTGCTACCGCGGATTCGCATTGAGAACCTTGTACAATCTACTTCTAAATCTAACATTCTATTTTTGTGTGCAGGTAAAATCTCAGTAAACAATTTGGCGCCGTTGCCGGGGAGGGACGGTAAGTTTTTATCTCTAAAAAAAAATATTAACTATTCTTTTATTCTTTTCTGTTTGCAGGTTTGGAGAACAGGAAACAGAAACATAGCAGCAGCAGTGGACATACAGCTATTCTGTGCCTCTGTCCTCGAAGGCAGAGCAACAGAACCTACTGTATTGCCGCGGATCCGCGGCCAGAGCCGCGGAAACGCGGCAATAGTAGAGAACTACTGATTCAACTTTTTGTAGGTTGCTGCAAATTGTAAATTCTGTTTACTGCTCTATTCTGTTTTGTTCTGTGATATACCTGTAAATTGCTAATAATTCAACAGTAAATTATTTGTTGTTAAAAATAAAAATTGATTAGACATTTGCATATTAGGCACGTGTCTTTTCAATTTATTTATTTTTACTATTGAAGAGTGCTGGGGAGGCAAGGTACGTACGCATTGCATGTAGAGTAGGACTCATCTCTTGGTTGATTTTCTACTTTGAGTGAATCTTATCTACTTATCTTGTACACTTGCACTAATTCATCTTAAGGGCATAACCCATTAACAAGATAAGGTGGAGATTTCATCACCCTTCCTTAGCCCAAAAATCATATCCCGAGCACTCACTAACCCAAGCCTAACTTAAAAATTAGTAGACGTTGGCCCTAGGGACATCTCGGACTCAATAGGAGATTATCCTAAGGGGGAACAGTGCTGGAAGTTGACTCTTGCCAAATCAGTGTCTAGGAAGGGGATTGAGGGCCGAAAGCCCGAAGATTGGTGGTTATTTAATTAAGGAACGTCTTTGACGGAAAACCTCCCACCACTCTTGCCCTGACCTGGCTGATTAACTTGTGGTCAAAGTCTGCACCCTACCTCCCGTGGACAGTCTAACCAGTTAGGAGTCGTCTAGGTCATAGGTCTACCCTAACTTAGGTTAGAATTTTTCTTTTTTGTTTGTTTATTTGTTTGTTTTTTTCTTTGTTTGTGTTGGTGTGATATGGCATATAGTAATAATTCCAATTTTAATCCATATTACACACCTAACTATTATTCGGATATTACCAACCCGGCATATCATAACTTTGACCAATCTAGTGTGCCAGAATGGTCTTATCCGAATGAATATAGCCCACACCCTCCATCTTATGACTATAATTTCCATAATAATTTCAACTCGTCACAGAGTTCATGGGGTTTCGAGTCCCCCGAGTCTAATTCTCAACCAAATTGTCCTTCATATCCATCTAGTCCACATTCTTTCAATGATTCATACTCTGATCCCCCATTCAGAATAGATTACCATCTATCGGGGAAATGATAAGTATGCATGAGTCAAAGCAAAAATTACCATCAATCGCAGACATGATAATGCGTGAGTCCACCGACTCACAACTTCATCACGATTACACTTCCTTTTTCCAAGCCCAATCACAAAAGAGGCTTGAAGCCATGACTCAGGCTAGATTAGCTCGTGAGCATGACATAGATTTGATGGTTCATTCCTTACGTTCTCACCGTCCGGCTAATTCTGATATCGCTGACCACTCTTTTAGAGCCGACGAACCAAGTTGCTTTGGACAAGAAGATTCTATTTCAGTGCCATCAATTGAACTTGCCGAAACTCCAATTCTTGATAATTTGGCAAGTTTTTCCTTTCCTGAAATAAAACTTGAGGATGAATATGATCTTGATCCCTAACTTGATGATTCAATTTTATTTCCTGATCCAATAATGATTCCAGTGTCTTCACCTGATTTCACTTTTCCCGAGTCAACATTGGATCCTATTCCAATTCATATTGAAATTGAATCACCCATTTTAGATGATCATATTGAACTTGACCAATTGTGCAATTTTGAAAATCCTATGGATAAATTGGCAAGTTCTTTTTATTACATTGAACCCAATGAGATATGCGACCTAGATTCTCACAATCTCTTTACTTCTGAAACTGATTGTACAATTCTGACGGAAGATGTTGACCTTAGTTTTGAAGAATTGTATGGCGATGAGCTAGAATTCCTTAATATTGGAAGTAAAGAGATATCACCCATATTAGGTCACATTCCATTACGGGAAGAAGATTGTGGACTTGAGTTTCAATTTCTTGACTTGGACTCAATCCTTGAACCTAGCCCGACTCCTGAGCCCTTACTTGATTTGAGCATCTTTCTTGAGTCGGTATTCGTTCCCGTACCTATAATGTCCAAGTCAATAATTCCATCTTTTCATACTCCATTTTGGGACAAGGAGGTTGAGACAATTAACTCTGAAATTTATTATGAAATTTGGAAATTTGATGAGTGGAAATACTAAAAATTGATTATACATATATTTTAGTGGGTTATGTAAGGAAAGTTTCTGGTGGGTTCCACCAAATTATCTGTCATCTTGATTGGGCCGCATTTCGTGGACCAATTAGACCACCTCCGGAACCACCACCCTAAGGTAACTTCCGCCTTCCCTTGTTCTGTTTCATGCATATATGCATTCATTCATACATTGAGGACAATGCATGAGATAAGTGTGGGGGTGGACTTTACTAACATACTAACATAAGTAGACACTAACAAAATTTGCTAATAAAAAAAATTTAAAAAAAAAGGGTTATAAAAAGGACAGTATTTTGACTTATTTTTTTGAAAGAAACCTAAGTTAGTTTTAAGGATTAGGAAAATCATGATTAGGATTTCTAAAAACTTGGTCAAAATAAATAAATTGTTGAATTTTTAAGTATAGGAGGAGAAATTGAATAAGTAGTTAGTCTTAATTTTTACCTTAATGAAATGTGCATACCAAATGCATATCTAGGATTCTAAGACAAAGACCTTGTGCCTCATAAAAAAAAAAGAAAAAAAAGAAAAAATCACCAATTAAGCTGATACATGTGCCTCAAGAAGCATAAGTATTCATGCCTAAAGGTGAGTAAATAAAATAAAGTCCTTAGTTTTGGGGCCTAGTTCACTCGAATTTGAGTCCGCGGGGTGTTTTCTCACCTGGTGCCCTAAAGCCAACCGGTTTGGGAGTCATCGACTTTAAGTTCGTTACATGGGTGGATTAGAAAGCCTAAGGAAATTAAGGAAAAATTACTTATATATGTATTAACACATCTAATAGTCAATTAGTTAGGTATGAGGGCCTCAAGAAGCCTTAATGCTTATACGAAAGAAAATTAGATGCGTTATACATATTAAAAAAATAATAAAAAAAAAGAAAAAATATATATATAGAGAGGCATGAGAGTCCAAGTTAAGGAATTCCTAGTATAAATTCATAAGGATGCATATGATTTTTGGTAACGAAAAAGACTATATTAGAAGTTCAATTTTGACCCTTACCTAAAATGAAAACAATTTACTTTATAAAGACTAAGTTTGAAGAATGAATAAAAATGATAATCCTAAAACTTATAGACTACTTAGTCTCTTCAAATATAATTCAAATATTTTTCTTTTTATGGATTTTGTGGGTGTAATCCGCTGAAAACCCTCACGAGACAACACTCGTCCTCTAGGGTAACCTAGAGGTTTAACGGCTTGTTGCACATGCTAAGTGCAACCGTGATTCCTACGAAAGTGAATTAGGTTAGATTAATTTTTCTTTTCTTTTTCTTTTTCTTTGTTTTTACTCGAGGACGAGCAAAAAGATAAGTGTGGGGGTGTGATTGGTAGTGAAAAGTGCATTTTTATCATAACATTTACCATCACATTTTCATATTTATTCATTTAATTCTGCACATTTATTAATATTTTGTGAATTATTGTGTACAGGCCTCGAAATAATAAAAAGAAAGAATTAAAGCCTAAAAAGAGCCCAAAAGCCCACATTTAAAGCCCAAGTGCAAAAGTGCAAATATCAATTGTCAAAGTGCAAATACACAAGGGCTAAAGTTGCAATTATTAAAGATGAGGGAAGGATAGAATTCTACCCAACCCTAAACACTTGCAGATGAGGATGAAAGACAAAGATAAGATGCAGAGATAAGAAATTCGTTTAAAAGAGATTGGGAGAATTCAAGATCTAGGTAACTTGATTTCTAAGTTATCTCGAAATCCCAAGATGAAGAGCCAGGATCACACTTCCAGAAGCAAACGCCCAGATGAACGGATCAGGAGAGGCCACGCGCCAAAGCGCGTGGCCAGCAGAGCCAGTATTGCCGCAAAATTGCGGCAAAGACCAGGTTTTTGCGGCATTTTGGATGAAGCAGACTACCCGATTTCGTGGGCGACTTTATCCAGGACTCTTCTCCCTTCTGAAGCTATAAATACCCCCTGCAGTGCAACGTACAGAGTCGTCCAGCGTCCAGCAAAGGGCCAAAAGTTAGGGTTTTTAGGTTTTCTTGTAGTTTAGATTTTATTTCTTCCAATGTAAATTTATTTTCTTTTTGTGAAAGCTGAGAGGAGATGATGTATTCATGGAGGAAGGGATCCACTTGTACTGATGGTGACAGCCGGTGTAAGTTGTAATTTTCCACCATTGTTTAATAGTCAAATCAAAGCTTGTTTTTGTTCTTTTTATTCTATTCTTATTTTATTGTGTCTCTATCTTTGTTCTATCATCGTTCTTCTATTTTTTATGACATTGTTTCTTTCTCTAATGTCTTGCCCACCATGAGATCCAACTGCTCCGAGAATACCTAACCGAAGAAGGAACCTTGATGGCCTATGGCGATGAACAGGTCTTCATAGTTGCTTTTTATTCCATAGTTAAGAAGGCGGACGATCCTATATGCCATGCTTGTACGCCTTCCAAGAAAAGGTAAATCATCGCAACGGTTCAAACGGTAAGCAGACTGAAGAGGTAAGTTTTCTTTTTTTTTTCTTTTTTTTGTAGATTAAATCACAACTTCTCCCAATTCTTTATTTGCCGACCCATTGTAAATACCACTTCCTTTCTAATTTAACTAATAAAAATAAAAACTTTAGAGAAACTTGCTTAACGCTTCCATCGCAGTCCCTCCCTGAGGATCACGACCCGCATAGCCACTGCTACCGCGGATTCGCATTGAGAACCTTGCACAATCTACTTCTAAATTTAACATTCTATTTTTGTGTGCAGGTAAAATCTCAGTAAACAAAGGGGTGGTGGATGAAAGGGAGGGTATGGCCTATAACATGGATCGTAACCAATTGAGTTTTGATAGGCCATGGGAAAAGAGATTTTTTTTATATGAATTTTTTTATTTTTTTAATATCTTTTTTTTACAATCCGATAAAAGTGTCAAAACTAAGATAGAACACCGTGTCCCCAGCAACGGTGCCAAAAACTTGATGGGAAGATTCTGTCTCTCCTATTTTATATACCCCAAGTGCACGGTTATTCGATGTAACACTTGAGGGTCGACCCACAAAGACAGGTGGCTCTTTTGGTTTTGACACTTCTAGGCGAATTGTGTAAAAAGTTTTGTGAGTTTGGATTTTTTTAAAGTAAGAATTAATTTAGAAAAAGTCAAGTCAAGCACTTAGGGTCGAATATCCTAAACTAGATTCAAGCGGTCAATCTCGGTCTCCATCCAGTCTGCTGTTGCTCACCGCATTTCTACTGCTACAGGCAAACTAAGTTTGAACACTAAATCTAAGCACAAGGCATTGTCCAATTACATGATCCATCAAAAGTAAATAAATTTGACAACTTAAATTAAATGTGAAAAAGAGCAGTAAAATCTTAAGTATGGACAATTAACCCCATACATATAATATGTCAAATACCTAGTCGTTCTAGAAATAATTCCTAAAAGTGGTAGGTCAGTTGGTGAGTCCAAACAGTTCTAAATAGTAGATTACAGATTGACCACACAAAAATCTAGCCTAGGTTCATCTCTCCTACATACTTGAGACAAAATTAACTACTTATAGTATAAACTAATCATTAGTTAAATTAATTAAATTAAACTAACACTAATTAAGTAAACAAGTAACTCTTACCGGTGAATGGATTGCTGCCACATACTTTTTTGGACCCCACACGCACCAAGTCACATTTCCTTCTTGTGTTGCTACGGGCGCATGACAATCATCATGGCCATAGGCCGTGGGCGTGTGACCCAACCAATTGCGACAGCCTCTTGTATGAAAATCAAGAACCAGAAAACCCAAAGGATCTCACAAAGATTAAACAGTAATCATGTAATAATTGAAGGGATTAAGGTGGCTAAAAAATAAAATTTTAATTAAAAGAAATTTTTGTAGCAAGAATCGATGTAGGCCAGGCCACAAATTAGCCAAACAAAAAAAATAAGGTACAATGTCGCAATGACCAAGCACAGTGAACACAAATTATTTTCTAAAAAAAAAACCAATGAAAAGAGATGCAACTGCCACCATGAAAAAAATCAAAGAAAAAATATATAAAATAAAACCTTGAAAAAACAAAAACCTAGATGACAGGCCCCCCCTAAACGGCAACCATTTCTCTCCTTATATAATAAGAAATTTTTACAAAAAAGCCCCTCAAATTAAAGATATTACATATTAAATCAGTTTTGACTGAGACTGATTCTGTAAATAGTCAATACAAGCAATCAAATAGTCGAATCAAAACAAACTCTCAACATCAAAGTTGTAGATCTTCAAATTCTCTTTCCGTAAACATCTTGAATGACTTCTTTTGGAGTAATATAGCTAACATTATGGCTAAAATACTACAATGTATTTGAAAAGCAACTCTCAATCTTCTACAAATTGTGTGATTTTATTGCTGAAAGTAACCGAATTTCTCTTCTCTTTTCTATACCTATTTCCTGTAAAATTCAATCAAATATACCCGAGTAGTATTATTTATATACAAATAATAGATAAATAAGAGTATGAAAATGTGGTAAAATTATGCTTATCACATTTGCTTATTTAGTACTGCGATCATGATCGCAATATGACGGCACAATACCTCCTTATCAGTATGACTGTTCAGAAACTTCGACTGTGCTCGTAGTGCCTAAATAACTAACTTACTTTAAATTATTCACACTGCGACCATGATCAACTTCCCTTAACTTCGACGTCAACTTCCTTAGTAGTGCACCCTGGATTCAGATTCATTTATTGCGACCGTGATCGCAATGCTAATAAAATAAATTCATTTTTCATAATTTATTCAGACTGCGACCATTGTCGCATTATAAGAAATTGATACAGCCGCCATTGTTATAAATGCGGCTTTGGTCGCAATACAGATTCTCAACTCATGATTGATATATAAATCACTGCGACCTCAGTCGCTGTCTCTCTTACATTTATAGAATGAAAAATAGGGAATCTCAATACAGTTTATAACATATAAATAAAAATGTAAATAAATTACATTAATATATCCAACAAACCTGCTTTACAAAGAGGATGCATTCATAATACAAAAATTAATATGAATGAACTAACAATATTGAAATAAACAATTTGGTAAAATTTCAATCTTCAAATAGCATTATTCGTATTGTTTCTGTTTCTTCATCCCAACTTTTCTCTTTATCTGTGAGTAACATATATGTAAGCTCGCTTCTCAGTCTCTGTCATCGATCGTCATCACAGCATCAACTGTTGATAGAGTATCAAATGCTATGCTTTTAATGTACTTGCATACATATACAACACAATCAACACTGAAATTGTACAGAGAAAAAAATATATGAGATTAAATTTTTACGGTAAACAAGTAAGAAAAAAATCTTATGTAAACGTCATAAGAAATATATACCTGTTTTTCTATTGGGGACATCTTGCATATTTTATATAGGTTTTTTTCAACCTTTTATTGAAATCAATTTCAAACATCTATAACAATCTTTCTTTCTGCATTGTCAATAGAAAAAAGATTCAATATTAATGCAATTAAATGCAAATAATCAGAAATTGCAAGATGAAATTTAACTCACCATTGTTCTGAGATCTGTTTAGTACAGCCTTAATATATTAATTGATTTATTTACTGAAATCAAAGAGTTATAAAAAATTCACTCTTGTGTATGCAATCCAATACCAACAAGGTCCAGCGGAATCCAGCTTCCTGTGAACTGTGCTTGTGATTGATCGGGAAGAATATGTAATGAACATCTCTTATCCAGTTTCTCAACAATTTCTTGATGAAAAAATCTTCAAGATCTCTATTTTTAGATACAACACCGTGCTGTCAAAATCAAAACAATTCAAAAATTTAAAGATTTAGTAATAAAATACAATAAAAATATCAGACATTATATGAAAATCAAAACAACGTCCAAGGTCGCAGTCCTCTTTTCTCACAATATTATGTGGGCTGCGAACTGGGTCGTAGTTGCCTATTAAGCCTGAAAATGATGCTTATTAATGTTGATTGTGACTTGGGTCGCAGTGGCTAATTAATTCTAATAATTGAAGCTGACTAATGATGAATGCGACATGAGTCGCAGCCAATATATTCAGGAATATTAACAACAAAGCAACCTTGGTCGCAATCAATTTTTTTAACCGAATAAAACAAACTGTGACCAGGGTAGTACTAAAAATATACTTCTTTAAATATTTACTGCGACTTGGATCTCAGTCAACTCATTAGGCCTTATCAATAATAAATACAACTAGAAGATTTTTAACCATTAAAATTATAAAGTACTATATTATATAAATAACTGATATTTGAATTAAATATAAAGGAGAAAATAGATGTTTTACCCAAGCTTCGCTTAGAAAGAATATACTCTTTAATCTACCTTTTTTTCTCTAAATGCTTCATGTAGAAATGAATGATAGTAGCATCTAAATCTCTACTGAACATCAAGTCCTCTATGTCATTTTGGCAACTATTATTCCGTTATCAGGATCCTGATATACAATATCACTACAAAAAAAAGAGTTAATAATGAAATTGTCATAACTTATATGTGATATAAATTGAAATAAAATGAAAAATATTACTCAGATGTGGCTTTGTTCAAAAATTTTGATGAGGGATTGTTTTTGTGGCTATAGAATTCTGTAGGCAGTGCATTCACTCAATTCCCTGGTTTTCGGCTGAGTGTCTCCCTTCTATGCCGTACCGAAATCAGGGGCAGAAATCTGAGCCGCAGGCTGTGGAACAGTCTCTTCAATAGTTTTCTTCTTTTATTTTGGATAAATGAAATCGGCATCATCGTGATCTCTCTCAGTGCACTTGCACTCTTTGACTCCCCTTTCTATTGATCCTTTAGAGTAATCCACACCTTTTCCTTTTAACACTTCCTTGTGCACCGGAGTATATTCTTGAATTTTTTTTCTTCAGAAGTTTCGTCTTTTTGGATATCAATGATCTGTTGATTTAAATTTAAAGTAAAAGTTGGGAAATGTTCCCCAGCAATACTAACTTTGAATTTAGATCGTTTGATATCATCCTCTTCCTTTTCTTCTTCTCTTCCTCATGCTTCTCCATCTGCCCCCTCATCCTCTTTTGCTTCTCCTCCTTATTTTTCCTTTTCTCCTCTACTTCTTTCTTTCCCTTATTCTCCTTCTCCTCTTCATCCTTCCTCCTTCTCTCTTCTTCTTCCTTCCTTTTCTTCTCATTCTCCTCCTTCTCCTTCCTCCTCTTCTCCTCTTCTTGAATTTTTCCTCTTCTTCTCCTCCTCCTCTTGCACTTGCCTTCTCTTCTCCTCTTTCTTTCTCCTATTCCCTATCTCCTGCTCCTCCTTATCCTTCATTCGCTTCTCCTCCTCCTCCTTCGTAGCAGTGGCTGCTCTCAGCAGTTCTTCTTCTTCTTCCTCCTTCACCTTTATGCTGTTGATTTCTTAATTTTATTTTTCTCTTCTCTCTCTTCTTTTTTTCTTTAATTCAGCCTTCTGAGCTTTTTCATCCTCTATTTTTTCAATTTTTCTTTCTAACTCAATAACATATGCCCTCAAGTATATATTTTCATTCCTCAATTTTAGTTCATTAGCTTGTTCATCCCGTGGTGCTAGCAAATAACCTGCAACAACTGGTTCTTATTTCCTCGTTGTCTCCTCAACTATTTTGACAGGTTCTTATTCTGTTTCCGTCGGGATGTTAGATTTAATATTTATCTCTTCTTTCTCTCCTTCATCTTCTTCTTCATCTTCATCTTCAGCAGGAAGGCCAATCATAATTTTTCAGCATTCGAAATGTTGGTCATTCAATTAAAAATCTGAAAATCATGTTAAACAAATATCAATATAAAATTAACCTGTTAGTTCCGTGACTTATATCGCAGCAAAATAAAACTTGTAATAGAAGTTAAATCGAACAAACTGCGATCATGGTTGCAGTCATAACTTTTAACAGTAAGAAAATATATTAGTACTGCGACCATAATCGTAGTACGAAGTTTCATACTAAATTTTTCCCATCTCAGGTACTGTGATCTCAGACGCAGTAAAATCAAGGAAACAAAAGAACTGCGACCTTGTCGCAGTTCATTTATAACGTAATGAAGGGACTGTGACTTTAGTCACAGTCCACTGAAATCTTAGCAGAGGAACTTTGACTTTGACCGCTGTCATAAAAATTAAAAATAAATATATAAAAAACTATTGAAGAGGCTATGGTCGCTAACTATAAAAAACTAACCTTATCTTCTTCAACATTATTAAGATCAATTTTAATCAGGGCTTTGCTAATATTTTGGAGGTCCTATCTTACTGCCCGTGGGGTTTTGTCCTCCAAAACCTTTCTCGGCTCAAAAATAGCAGCCTTTCACATAGCAAATACTGTAACATGCATTAGAATATTAATTTATATGAACAATGTAAATATATAATTAATTTTCAATAATTTTTACCAATTATATAATCAATACTTACAATAATTTACATGGAGCACCCTTGCAGCTCATATGTGGTGTGCCTGAAGATGTCCATCAACTCCATCAGGAATTGCCAAACATGTTTAGCCCAACTAATGGTCTTCATCAACTGAATGTTGGCAATTTGCTTCATAATATACCACAGCTCCGTGCATTTGCTTTCAGAAAATAATAGAGTGTCTGACATATATAAGATGATCAGTGTAGTAAAGTCTTGAGCTACAAGTTTTTGTTTGTCTCTTATAATTTAATTTAGAGTTATTTGCTGCTCAAACTGTTCATCCTTTATCACATCTAGTTCAATTCTTCCTCTTTTTTTCAGAAGAAGATTATTCAATGCTTCCTCAATGGATATTTTCGTGATTTTATTAGTTTTTGAGAAATAGTGCTTTACCACCCCCTATCCTTCAATGTGCAGGTTTTGTTCATAATGAAATCTATTCCATTAATAGGTAGACCAAATGTCAGGGCAACATTCTCTATTGTTAATTCAACTCGTTTGTCCCAAAAGAAATGACCATGAGTCCCTATCATATTGGTCTACAATTTTAAGTAGACTCATATTAGACTTCAGGTTATTGTAACCACCAAACTCCTCGTTGCAGAAAGCCATGAAAATAGAACGAAGGGGGTCTCCCTCATTGCGTTGACAAAATCTGCCTGAATGTGCTTTTTGAATACCCTCATGATTTCGCACATAGGCTTTAGGCTCGATCGCATAGGACGAACCTTCCATTCTTTCTGACATAATGTTGCATAAACATTAACCTCACAAGTACCGAATAAATTATTAAAAATAAACAAGGTCACAGCGCTTTAAAATAATTTTGGAAGAAAACTAATTGGTTGTGTCCTAGGTCACGACATTACTTAATCAACTATAACACATTGCGACCTTTGTCGCAGTGTTAACTAACTAAGCGACACAGGTTGTATTTATCTAATTAACCCAATTAATTATCTAATAAGGATCTTGGCTAATCATTTAGCGCACTGCGACCCGTAACTCAACATACTACAACAAGGGTCGCAGTATCATATTAAGCTAATTTAGTATAACAGACTGCGACCCATGGCCCCAAATATCAAGAAGCAGGACGGGAAGACTGCGATCTCAGTCGCAGTGCTTATAAAAAATTAAATAAAAAAGAAAAATTAAGGTAATAATACAATAAATTATAAAATTTTCAAAAGCCTCGTACCAAGGTTGTAGTCAACTTTTAGGCTAATAGCCAATATTGCGAGCAAAATCGACCAAATGGAATGAAAGTAAACTCTGACCTTGGGTCGTAGTGTTATAAAAAAAACAAAAGTTTAAAATTTAATTATCTAATTAGATCGTTAATTCCTATTTTCTTCCTAAAACTGCGACTTAAAACAAAATTTCCAAACTTTTTTTCAAAATTTACCTTATATTGTGACCATGGTCGCAAGCTTTTAAATTAAAATAAATTAATTATTTTTAAACACAAATATTCACAAAAATTTTAGGGAAAAAACATATTATTATCAAAAAAGTTCAGTTACAACTTTCTTGTTTAGAATTAAAATTCAAAACTGATTAAAAAAAATTAAGGGTAAGAACCACTTTTGAATCGAACTTACATAAAAAGAAGGAATTTTGTGTTAAAAAAATAGAAATCAAATCTGATTAAAACAAAAAAATTAGGCTTCAGAACCCTAAAAAATTAGGGTTTTTCAAAATTTTCCATTTACCTTTTACCGCGGTTATTTTCTTAGATGCCATGTAGATCAGATCTTTTGTTTTACAAATTTTTGCACGAAAATTTTTGAAAATTTTAGTAATCTAAGTCACTAAATTTCTTCGGAGTGTAAAACTTAAAATTTCAGAACTGTAAAATTTTAGGGGAGTAGCAACTTTCCAGATAATAAAACTTTATAGGGAAGGTATTTTAGTCAAATACAGTTTCAAAGTGACTGACGGCATTAAATGCGCGGGATGTTTTGTCTTTATCTGCCAAAAAATTGAAATTTGTGTGGCTATTAATCAGCCACATCCCGCCGGCTGAGAAACTCTCTCAGCTGGCGGCGGAGATACAGAAAGCATATATATATATATATATATATATATATATATATATATATATATATATATATATATATATATATATATATATATATATATATATATATATATATATATATATATATATATATATATATATATATATATATATGTATGTATGTATATGTATATGTATATGTATATCAGCCCGCGAGCTGAGAGTACTCTCTCAGCCTGCGGTGACGTGGCTCAATTTGTCACCTCACTAACTTACGGTCCGCTTATAGGAAGAAGTTAAATTACCAAATACCCCTTATGAAAAGCTACTTTTTCTTTAACTTTCCTTATTGTTTATTATTTTTTGGCCCAAAAGGCAATTTTTGGAGCGCACGTTGTCAGACTTGTTTATTATTATTTTTTTTCCCCCTTTCTTTTTGCCGCTCTTTATATGATTTAGGTTATTGATTATAAATTATTTTTTCCCCCTATTTTCTTACCTCTCTTTGTCAGATCTAGGTTCTCCTATATAGTTTATTTTTTTGTGTATATAATGTAGACAGAGACTTTGGTCGCAGTGTACATGGTTAATTGCGACCAAAGTCGTAATGTTGTTATTGATAAAGAGGGCCAGCATCTGCAATCTAGGGTCGCAGTATAATGACTGCGACTTAGGTCGCAGTACGTTAGGTAGGTGTTTCCTTTATATTAACACGCATATGTTGTTATTGATAAAGAGGGCCAGCATCTGCAATCTAGGGTCGCAGTACAATGACTGTGACTTAGGTCGCAGTACGTTAGGTAGGTGTTTTCTTTATATTAACACGCATATGTTGTTATTGATAAAGAGGGCCAGCATCTGCAATCTAGGGTCGCAGTACAATGACTGCGACTTAGGTCGCAGTACGTTAGGTAGGTGTTTTCTTTATATTAACACGCATAGCGACCAAGGTCGTAGTGTTGTTGTTGATTAATACTAAAGACCAGCAACTGCGACCAAGGTCGCAGTGTATTTTATTAAGACTCGGCCAACAACTGCGATCAAAGTCGCAACCTTCATTTTAAATTAACCTTAGAAAATAGATTCATATATATTTAAAAAAAACAAAATACAATTTTTAAACTTCTAACCCTCGTCATCACCATCGTAATCAGATTCGTCGTCAAGAGTATGACTGCTTTCGTCTTCCGTATCGCTTTCCGTCCCTTCCTCCTCTTCAGCGACAATCTCCTCTTCACTTTCTTCCTCTTCATGTTTGTATTTTGGTTCATCTATGAACTCCCAGAACGGGTCGTCTGTATCAAGCTCATCCTCTGACCCGTAGCGAGGCATATCTTCAGAATTATACATCTAATCATCATTAGATGATTGGCTTCTTTCCGGTGAAGACGGTGGAGAAGATATTTTTTGAATCTATTTTCCGAACAGTGAGAGTAACGAGTTTGAGCAAAAATAATTTAGTATGTTTTTAATCCTTCGCTGATGACCCTTTATATATTTTTAATCCCGAAATTCCAAAGGGTTTAAGCTCTCAAACCACGTGAATATCTCCTAAACTTATTTTCTACCTTTTCTCAAAAATTGTATAATTCCTAGGTGACTGTTCAGTTATCCAAAACAGTTTAAAAGTTAATACGCTATAACTTTAAATTACTTTGAACTCCAAAACAGTACATTATTGCGACCATAGTGGTATTGGGAACTGATAAATGATTAAGTAACTGCGACCATAAATTGTCAACCGTTAGTCATCAAATACTGTCCTTCGTATAATTTCTGAATGTTTGTCCGATCCTCCTATGAACAATTAAATTGGTTTTTACATATATTATGCGACCATGGCTGCGACTATGATCACAGTACCGCGACTATGGTCGCAGTAATTAACGAGAGCGATAGTATAATCACAGTTTACGTATTATTTTATATTCTTTTTGTTCTTTATTTTTGACTGTTGTCTGAATAAGGACTGATTCTATAGTCGCAGTTCACCGTATCTTTTGTCTCAGCCGCCTATAACGTATGAATTATTTTTAATTATTGCATCCGTAGTAGGACTGCGACTATGGTCGCAGTGTTTAAGAGCAGCAGTCGTAGTTTGGATATGTAATTAAAAGAGCTTATAAGTTAATATAGTGAGAAAGAGACCTTACAAAAAAATAGAATTAAAAGCTTTTAAAAGAAGACAAAATATAATTGAATATCAGAAGATCAGGAAATCCTAATCCTCGTCATTATCACCATCATAAGCAGATTCATCGTCTTCATTCTTCTGCTCTTCCTCTTCATCACTTATTTCCTCATTATCTTCCTGTTTTTGAGGTTTTTTTTGTTTCACCGATGAACTCCCAGAATGGATCGTCTCTATCAAGCTCTTCGTCTGACCCGTTGCTAGGAAGCGAGCCTACAGCATCAGAGGACATGCTTTCATCAAGCATGTCTCCGTCAAGTGGCAGAGGAATAATGTCTTCTTCACTAACCCACATGAAAACTTCATTATCATCATGAATAGGAGGATCAGTTAATACATTATTTGATGTAGTGAGATAGTCAAAAGGAGTGAAGTCCAGACTGGTATCAGATTCACTAGAATATCCTGAAGACAAAAGACCGGTGGGGGAACGATTGAAGTTGAAATCTAAGTGTTCAGAGGAAGAAGACGGGGAAGACATGATTCAAGAATGAATTTTTTTTAAGAAGTTTTTGAAATCAAATTGAAAAGGAAGAACAAAAATATAGTCTTTAGGTATGAGATAATATATTAGTAACAAACATTATATAAAGGTCAATATTGTGGAAGAACATGAATAGTAATAATAATTGTTACAGGTGATGGTTGAGTATGGTAAGAAGTGGTAAAAAAATTAAATATTTAATTGAAGATTTATTGCGGGAGAATCCGAAGAGTTCTTTTTTTTCCAGAGGTTTAATACATGAAGTACAAATTAACTTTTTATAGAATTGTTTGCCTATATCTTTAGATTATGTATGGTGCACATCTTTCCTTTCTCGAGATTAACATTAGTGCATCTCTTTTTTCTAGACTGTTGTTGTATCACGGTAGTAAAAAATATTAATTACTTCATTTAATTCAGTGTAATTAATATAGTAATTTTTATAAGATTTGATATACGCGAATTGATCTCAGGGTCGCATGGCTAATCCACCCTAGTCGCATATTAAAAATCTTTTACATAAGGCATGGGAAAGAAGATTGCGACTTTGGTCGCAGTACTGAAGGAGGTCGCATTGTTGTACGATAGAATGCGACTAGGGTCGCAGATGTTATATAAAGAAGTTTTGTTATACAATGACTGCGACTAGTGATTGCGACTGTGTCGTAGTTGTCATATAAAATTGAAATTATATTGTATTAGGTCGCATAAAAACGTTTTGTTATACTATGAGTGCGACTAGTGACTGCGACTGTGTCGCAGTTGTTATATTGTATTAAGTCTGCGACCATGGCATGTTTTTTAAATTTTCAATGCTTCTGCTTATTTTACATTATATTGATCCAATTTTTTTTAATTATATTTTTCGATGTATTAAAATTACGAATTTTATAACTGTAGATATATTCAACTAAAATTTTGTTTGTTCATGACTTTATTCCAGTTTAGAATTAAAAAAGGGGTATTTTTGTCAATTTGTTTCACGATTGTTTAGGCGGGATTTTTTTGATTTTTTTGGCGCCAACACACTGCGGCCGATGTGTGACATATATTCAGCCACGTCCCGCCGGCTGAGAAACTCTCTCAGCCTGCAGGCTGAGGTACAGTAACCCCATATATATATATATATATATATATATATATATATATATATATATATATATATATATATATATATATATAGAGAGAGAGAGAGAGAGAGAGAGAGAGAGGAATCTGTATCTCAGCCACCAGCGGAGAGAGACTCTCTCAGCTAGCGCAACGTGGCTGAATTTCAATCACAATTTGGGTGCTGGTACCATGGTCGCAGTTTTTATGAGGACTGTGATTAAGTCACAGTATTTTTCTGAGAACTGCTGCCATGGTCAGAATCCTTTTTAAGGACTGTGACAAAGGTCGCAGTCTTTTTCTGAGAACTGCGACTAATTACACTGAAAATATATGATTTTTTAGGACTGCGACCATGTTGTAGTAAGTTACGACCATATTGAAGTGACAGCTGAGAGTGTCTCTCTCAGCTAATGGTTGAGATACATTTTTCTCATATATATATGTGTGTGTGGGAGGGGGGTCGGGAAAATTTTCTCTACCCGATTCGTCATGGGACGAATCTGACCCATTCTGTTTGAGAAAGGTCGATTCGTTAGGACCCGCCCCATAACGGGGCGGACCCGTATTTGCCCTGTGCGACTCAAACGGGTCGCACAGGGTGAATCGGGGCGGGTTGACCAGCCCAGATAGCCACCCCTAAGCTAAGCCCAATTCCCCATCCCTGACCATGTACGTGGATGCCTTCTCTGCGAGTCTGAAAGTTGTACGACGAAAGGAAGTTTCATGTCACATTCTTTTAGGGCTTGTTTGACTCTCGGAAATGAGGCGCAGAAAATCCAAGTGAGGTTCACGCTACTGGTTTTTCAAAAGAAATGGGTCAAGTGGGACCCATAAACAGTAGTTTTTTGAGCTTTTTCCCAGCCCCAATGCGCGAAAACCAGCTGAGAAGCCACATAAGATTTTTGCTGGTCCCACCACAATCATTGTTTTTTTTCCTTAGAGACAACCAACAACACCTCATAAGAAACTGACGCGGCCCCCATGTAGGGCTCATGAACAGTTGGTTTTTGGGCTCATTTTCGGAGAAACAAACAGGCCCTCAAAGAAGAAGGTTTCTTCTATGATGGGAGGAGGCTATGAAAACGCCAATCAAACAAGCGTCCCCTGTTTGGTCTTGATGCTAGTCGTTTTTAAACTCTTAAAAAGTTTCTTTTTTTCCTTTTTTTCTTTTGAAGAGAAAGCTCTTAAAAAGTTGATGTTACAAAAATTTAAGGATTTTCTTTTTTAATTTTTTCGATTAAGTAGATACGCTAATTTTTAAATAGACTTTAAACCTAAAGAGTAAATAGAATTTTAATTTTTTAATCGTTAAATATGAAATGATCTGTTGGATACTTAAAGATTTAAGTCAAATGTAATTAAATTTCATAGACGCTTAGAAAAAATACAATTTGATATGGCTTATAAATTATTTATAAATTAAATAATAATTAATTTACGTAATGATATTTAATTAGCAAGTTGACTTCGGTCGACTCGTTTGTATTACTATTTTCTTAAAACTCTTGTTAAATTAAAATTCCAATTTGGTTTTATTATAAATTTAGAATTCAATATGACGAGTTTTCTTGATAATTAAATTGAAATACTATCCTAATTAAGTTAGACTTTAATATGTAACATGTAAATTGAGTCTAGTTTTATTTCTTTGTTTTGTATCACAAGTAAGAATAGACAAATACCTTTTCGTTCTACTTTTATTTCTTTGTTTTGTAAAATTTGAGATAGTTATTATGAAGTCTTTTGTGTCCTTTTTTTTTCTCTTTTTTTTTTCCTTTCTTTTTTGTTTTACTTACCTTCTATCGTTCAATTCAAAAGGAAAATTACATCCTATAATCTGCAATTCCTTATCAATGGCATTTAATTATTTATTCGCGATTAATCATAAATAAGGCTTAAATGTAGTAATAATTCATGTCCTTAGGTGCACACAACTCTGTCATATCCTTTCATTTATTATGATGTACGTGAAGTACTTGCTACTGATCTCAAACAGAGTTTAATTGGATCGTAAACAATGCTTCTTGAAAAAAATAGTAATTGTGTTAAATTGTTTATATAGGGGCTGTTTGGTTGAAAGGAAAAAGAGAGGAAATTAAGTAGGCAGTGGGACCCACAAATACAGATTCTAACTCGACCCGATTCCGATTTCAGAACCGGATCGGCACCGGCCGGTTGCGATTCCAGAACGTGATCGGATCCCCCCCAAAATTTTTGGACCGTTGGACTTGGACTTGAACGGGATGGCCCAATGGGGGAAAAAAAAAATCCAGCCCCCATGCGGGTGGGGCAGGAGGGCTGGTCAGGCCCAGAGGGTGGGGCAAAGGGGAAAAAATCAACCATTTGAGCCTGAATTGTCGGTTCTTGAACCAAAATCGGTAGTTTTCAGTTCTTAAAGGCCAAAACTTTAGTTTGGAACCAGCGAACCAGCAGCATCAGCTGGTTTCGGTTCCTGTTCGGTTCACTGGTTCGAATTGGAACCGGGATCGGGTCTAATTCCAACTAAATCCATCCCACGTGGCATGTAGACGCTAAGGGGGGGGCCTATTTAGCAGATAGAAAAGAGACTGGAAAACTGATAATGGGGTGTCAATGTCTTTTGCTTGGTTTTCTGATTTTTTGCAAACAAAAAGGATTTGCTGCTGGGTTGGAAACTGACAGTGGGGCCCATTTTATCCAACTTTTCCACCAAACTTTCTACAATCCAAACAGCCCCTAAAAGAAAGGAATTGGGATTTTCCAATTTTTTTAGGGTGTGTTTGGACCCGAAATTAAAATTAGAATTTTTGTATCAACGTCTTGTTGCCCGATTTTTCCTAGGAATTTTTTTTGAGGGACCCTGAACAGTGGGTTTCCCACTGTTTTCCACCGCTCAAAAGCTCGGAAATCTCTGACTCACAGAAATGACACTGTTTATGACGGCCCGCACAATGATTATGAATTTCTCCAATAAGCAAACCAAACGCGATTTGTGAAAACAATGTGGCAATACTGTATCAGCTGCTACAGTTCATTTCCTTGGGCCATTTTCCTCAAACAAACATGCCCTAAAAAAAATAGTAATTGTGTTAAATTGTTTATATAGTTGTGTAGCAGTTTACCATGTTAGAACCTTGTAGAATTCTTAAATGTGCATAACATATTTCCTTGTGTGAAAGAATTTAGAGCAATAGTGAATTCTGACATGAATTTATTATTATATCCTAAATTAAGTGCAAAAACTAAATTTATATATGAGAATTTATCAAGGATGAAAACAAATGAAAGATCGGAGAACTAATATAAAGAAACTGTTGAATAAGGTACAACAAAGGAATGAGTAAATGATTAAGGGGATATTGCATGAATAAAGATCTGTGAAGACCAAATTTAAAATAAGTTGATTTATTAATTTTTTATTAAAAAATACAAGCATGCAGTGCATTAGATCATTAATATTGATAATTATCATTATAAAATATAAAGTTTAATGATTAGAGAGAGAAATGATTATACAATACATCAATGATAAGAGTTGGATGCATGTGAATGTAAAAAACCTAAATTATGAAGTTTGGAGATTTTAATAGTGAAAGATTAGAGGGCGGGCTGGGGTTGGCTCCTTCACGTGAAGGATCGGTTCTTTGCGTTGTGAGTCGTTCATCAGAGTTGATGGCAATTTGAAGGAGAGGAAAAAAAAACAAAAAAATGTTTTGTGAGTCTCACCACAAAACACATTTTTTTTCCCTCTCATCGCTCCGAGCCGTTCATGAGCTGTGATGGTCGGCCCAAAGCGCGAAGGACTGTGATAGTCCTTCGCGCCAAGGAGACAACCCGAGACCAAAATAAGATGCTCCGAAAGGGAAGACGTAGTTCGTTGCCAAAGTATTTTTTTTAGGGTGATGTGAAAATTTTGGTAGATGATGATATCTGTGATTTTAATCCTTTTAATGAAACAGGTCCTTCGTGCTCGTAATTTTGAACATGTCAAAATTTAGACAATTATGAGAAATAAATGAAGGATGTGAATGTTCCAATCTACCAAAAAAAAAAAAAAAATGTTCCTTACCCTAGAAATTTAAATTTTGAGTTGTTTTTGGATTCACCACATCCTTCATCTATTTCTTGTATTGTTTGCTTTTGGTCTGGTTCAAAATTATGGGCACCTACCTTCAGAAGGACCTGCCTCTCATTAGAAGGATTAGAATCACCACATCCTTCATCTATTTCTTGTAATTGTTTTTTTTTTTTTTCTCTATAAGAAAATTAGGTTTCAATCAGTTACTGACATCCAACACTCATCTGTATCCATCTGACTGCTCCAATATTTGCATAAAGAAAACCTAAATGTCATAACAACATTGTATGATAATTATTATTTATACTAATTAAAATATTTTATTTCATAATAATATTATTTATATTAATAATCTGAGATACTAGATGCTCACATGATCCTTAGGGACTTTGTAGAGCTGAAGTACCGGTGGGAAAACATTAAGATGACAGAGTTTTCAAGCTCAATTTGGAATTGACACGGGTGTTTGGAGCAGAGAACAGGTCGATCGACCGCTCATGCACAGCAGCAAAAGAAGCAGACGGGTCGGTCGACCGCTCGGTCGACCGACCAACAGAGAAGCAACGCAAGCAAAATTGGCGTAGCAATCGACTGCATGTGGCACACAAGTTTGTCGGTCAGTCGTCGACTGGCTAGAGAGCAAATTTGAGACTATACAACTAGCTGTCGACCACCCTGTCGACCGCAAGTCCAGTCTGCCAATTTTTAAATTGGATTCTGACTTCGATTTTCAATTGATTTCAGAGATTTTGGTTTCTTTTTCTTCATAGATTCTCTGGCTATATGTTGAGAGGTGTTGTACCCTTATTTGTACGTTGCATTGGTGATTTGATTAATAAGATCTCTCTCCCTTCTGCCCCTGAATATATAGACAAATTGTCGAATCTCGTTAAATCTTATGTTTTAACTTTGTTCTTTGTTCGTACGTGTGTGATTGCTCTCGACAATTCTGATAGTTGTCTCTGAACCTCTGGAGGACCCAACAAGTGGTATCAGAGCTTCTAGGTTTGTTAGGATCGGTGGAGTAGATCGTCTTTGGAAATCCATTCTAGGGTTTCGTTTGGAGGTAAAGTTTTGACTTTATCTATTTGGATCTATTTTCACTGATTTGTTTCCGTAGTTGTGATTTGATTTTCTGGAGAATATGGCTGAAGTCAATCAATCAATGATGAAAACCGTTATATTCACCAATCAAAGATGTGGTGTAGTTTGATGACTCGAACAACTTCGGTATATGGAGATGTGAGGTGATGGATGCACTGACCGCATCAATCTTAGAAGACTCTCTTTTATATGACAAGAAACTAGAGGAGAACTCGAAAAAAGATTGGGATAAGATGAACCGAATGGCGTGTGATCATCAGATCTTATTTGACACAGAATCTGAAGCATCATGTGATGACAGAAACTTCTGCAAGGAAGATTTGAGAGATCCTAGAGAGCAAGTATTTGACGAAAAGCATTGAGAACCGCTTGCATCTCAAGAAGAGGCTTTACTGCTTCCAGTTGAAGAAGGGGACTCCCATCGATAAGCACATGAACAGCTATACAAAGTGTAATAAGTTAAATTGTAACACAGGATTTAATATATATACTAGTATCTTAATATGTATATATGATTTATATTAAGAGATAAATTATTATTTGTTGTGAGATTTTATTATTCCTTGTTATTAATTACTATTACTATTATCACTATTAATTATTTTAAAGTGTTATTAATATGTAATTATTATTTATTATTATTATTACTTCTTTTTCAATTTCCCAAGCCCGAGTAAAAAAGCCCAGCCTGCATACCCCTTTCCTCTTTCTTATTTTCTAATTTTCTCTCAAGGCTAGCCCGAAAGCCCTAAGCCCATCTTCTCTTTTGCTTTCTTTTTATTTTTATTTTCTCTTAATCTTCAAGCCCAAACAAGCCTAAGCCCAATTCTTTTTCATTTTCCTTTTATCTTTTCATTGAGCCCAAGTCCGCTACCCATATCTCTTGTATATTCACCTCTCATCCTCCTCTCCCCCCCCCTACCTATTAACCCTAACCCTAACTCATAGGTTTTTGAAATAAGTGCTTGGACTGTGATAGATGCATGATTTTTTTTTTTTTTTGTGTGCGTGGGCATAAATGTAATAAAAATTTCCGTATAACATGACAAGAGAGAAAATAAAAATAAATATTGCACCCATTAGGACTTGAACTTGTGACCTCCAATAACTTATATTTATAAATTAAAGGTAGAGTTGAAAAGTATTTTTATACTAGTAAAAATAATCTAAAAGATAGAGATTATTAAAAAAAAAGTTACAAATTGTATGTCATATTCCATTATTTTATAAAATCCAGTGTGGGCGTCCGTCCACACTGGACTATATGTGCGTCCACCCCTGCTTGGATATATGTTAACGCAAGTATTCTTGAGGGAGAAGACAATCTCTTTTAGGGGAGCAGGCAGACCACTTAAAATTTATAGATTTCTTCTTTTCTTCTTTAATTTATTTATCTTTATGAAAAGAATTTTGATTAGGGTATGGAATTCTTTTATATATTTAAAACTTTGATCAAGCTATATAAAAGTGGGTATTTAGGGAAAAATAAAAAAAAAGAATTCAAACTAACTTAGCATAGATTTGTTTCTTACTGGTGTAAAGAAAGACAAAAGTTGAATAAACTGAAATCCTTATTCAAATACTGGGAAAGAAAAGAAAAGATGATCTCAAATGCTAAAAGATAGCAAAATTTGGACTTGAAATTTTCATAGAATGATGGGTGCAATGAGAAAATATCGAACTCCCAAGTGCATGTCATTTAGCAGTCTAAAATTGCATTTTCTGTGACCTATTCTTCTTCTAGATGAGTTAAAAAATGAAAATTTGAATATAGTTTTTGTTTGGGTGCGCCAAGCCCGTGCTGTAGTGCAACGCTTGGGCGACGCTTGAGGGCCCCAGCAGCAAGTTGCTGTGAGTGGGCCCTCCCCCAGAAAAATATTAATTTAATATCATAAGTGGGCAAATAACCCACGTATCAGATATTAAACTGATAAGAACAGATACTACACTTGATATGTAAAATCATGGTAGAGTTGCATCAATCACAAGATTGAAGCAGAGAGAGGTCTTTGGTGGCGTTTGTTGTGAAGCTCAGCATCAAAATCATTTCCTTGTGAAGGTAATCTACTTCCAGTGATCATTGATCCCAGTGAATGGTGCATTTTCCCCTTTGGTCTTTTTTTTTGAGGAAAACGCTAGACTTTGAAGATGAAATTCAAAACTTAGTTCTAAATCTTGAAGACGTTATGTAACCCTTTCACATGTAACTTCAACCCGAGACTCGGCCGATTCCAAGTCAGCCTCGACTCGGTCAAAACTCGCCTCTAACTGTGGCTCGGGTCTCATTCTCGTCGCGGAGAGCTCCGTACAACCGGATCGGCCGATACTTCAATACCCTAAATTAGATTAAAGTTTAGCAATTGTCATGGCGGGTAGAGAGGCCTCCTTAGTTCATAGGAGTCTAAGAATGGACAAGGATTTGGTACAGGGATGATGGTGAGGGTTTCTCTTTAGTTTTGTTTTCCCCCAGATAAATGGGGAATTAAATGTCCCTCATTGTAACATTCTGGAAAATTTTCTTTAAGAACCCTATTTTTACATATCATTTCACTTAAAGTCATTCTCTGAGTGAGACACAAGCGGTCTACGAGTTTCAATATATTCCTAGTTTTACTCTGATAAGAGAGGTTGTGTTTTGAATTGAGGTGTTTCTGGCATACCTTTGATGAGTGAGGTCGCGTTTTGCATTGAAATATTTCTAGTTTACCTCTGAAGAGAGGGCTTGTGTTTTGTATTGAATCATAGACTGGCACAATACTCGTAGTTTCAGTAGTTAAATTTGATTTATTTCCTTATCCTCTATCATTGTATTTGTCTGTATTATTCATTGGGTTAACATAGATTATGTATATTTAGCCTTTAACTGCACAAAACATATGATATTATATATATGTGTATATGTATATATATATATGTGTGTGTGTGTGTGTGTGTGTGTGTGTGTGGTGTGTACATATATATATACATATATATACATATATGTACATATACGTATATATGTACATATATATATATATGTGTGTGTGTGTGTGTGTGTGTGTGTGTGTGTGTGTGGTGTGTACATATATATATACACATATATATACATATATGTACATATATACGTATATATGTACATATATATACATGTAGAATATACATATACATGTAGATACACACACACACACACACACACACACACACACACACACACACACACACACATATATATATGTAATCCAAACAACGAAACCCTCATATATATATATGTATGTATATATATATATATATACACATATATATATATATATACACACATATATATATACACACACATATATATATACACATATATATATATATATATATATATATATATATATATATATATATATATATATATATATATATATATATATATATGAGGGTTTCGTTGTTTGGATTATTCTCTCTACGTACAGTTTCGTGCGATTAGAACCTAAGTATACATCAATGTGTTAACCAATCTTGTATAACTTATATCTTGTATGATTGATTATTGAATACCTTGATAGTTCATTTTCGAGGACGAAATTCTTATTTAGGTGGGGTGACTGTAACACACTGCAATTTTTTTAAAATATTTTACTTTACTATTCATATGCGTATTGTTATGTCCTAAAGAGAGGAGTATTTTGAGTGCCTCACATTCACTGTAGAAGACTACGCACCGAGATGGAGAAGATTCCAGAAGATTCAGCAGCCATAGCATGCACAGAATATGCACAGGATCTGTCTATCGACAGCTGCAACTAGTTATTATCGACAGTGGAGGCAGCACAGTTGATATAGGATTGACCGTGAGCCAACAGAAGTCATAGTCTGTCTGTTGACAGCTACATGTAGCTATCGACAATTAAAACACTGTTGTTGAAAGCAAGTCGATAGGTGATCAACAGTTGCTTTAACAAAGACTCCAGAGTGACTCAGTCTGTCGACAACCATATCCTGATGTCGACAGCTGAGGAACGTTTTCTTTAGAATTTGTTTTTTTGGGGAAGAAATCAAGGTGTACTTTCTTCTGCTTTAGGATATTTGTTCTTAATAGTTTGGATCCACTTTTGGGCATTGGGTTTTGACCTATTAAGAAATCATATGAGATCTAATAACTCATTAATATGAACACACTTTTGAGGGTTTAATCTTCATTTTGGATTGAGATTTGAAGAGAGAGCACTTGAGATTTTTCTCTTGGTGTAAAATTAGCATGGAGGATCTTCTCACCAAGGTTCCATCTACTAGAATCACCTGCCGCTTTAGTTGACAAGGCAAGTCAACGCCTCTTTGCTGTCTTTCCCTTGTGGTTGATGCTTAGGGTGTCCCCATAGAATTAAAATATGATTTTTGCATGTTAGAGTGTTTAGATTCATGTGAGTTTATTGTATGTTCATGCTTGGATTGATATGTAGTAATACTATGATTTGAAGTAGTTTGCATGAGTAAAAACATGAATTTTATCAGACTTGAAAACATGATAATTAAAAATATGATTTTTGTTTATGAACATGTTTAGAATCATGTCAGTTAATTATTTGTTCATCATTTGATTAAGAGTTTGCCCCACATAAGGTTGAAATAGATCGCATACATAAAAGTATGATTTTTATGAGATTTAGAAATATAAAGATTAAAAATATGATTTTTAGTAACTTGCATGTTTAGAACTAATGAGTTAATTATATGTTCATCTCTGGATGGATGGTTTGCATCCACATAAGTATGAATTGGTTTTTGAGGCATATAAACATGATTTTTATGAGATCTAGGAATGTAAAGGTTAAAAATATGATTTTTAGTTGGTAGAAATGCTTCAATTCAAGCAAGTGATAAATTGTTCACCATATTTCTAGTATAAATTGTATACGAACGTATCATCACGTGTTGTGAGCACCGGGAAATTGCATGAGCTAAATTTGTGTGTGACATATCGATATATATACTTGGGTTTATGTGAACGATAAAATTGATGGAGCATTAGTGGAGTTATTGGCGAAAGATTTTATTATATTTGATAGATACCCTTATCCAACATGTAATACATTATATTTAGACATGTATATAGACATGTGATCTAGATATGTATATTTTCATATAGACATGTGATACATTATATAGACATGTATACTTTCCTTATTTCACTTTCCACTTGTATATATATATAGATGTAATCCCTTGGTGAATGACACACAGAAATTTCTTCTTCTCCAAATTATCAGTATTCATTCGCGGTGGAAGGAAAGTGTGAATACTATACGTTTGTGTTTGCATTCATTCGTGGGGAAAGGAGAGTGCGAATGGTATCCATTTGTGTTTTTATTCATTCACGACAGAAGGAGAGTGCGAATGGTGCCAAAGAAAACGTCGATCTTATCAATATCCTTTTCAGCCAAATTGTTGTTGGAAAATGAATATGTGTAGGAATAGAAAGTAATGAATTGAGCAAAGTGATTCAACCACCAACTACAGTTGCTTTCCTTTCTATCCCGCTAACCTCTTTTTGAATTTTATCATTCAGCGGTCTCCGATCCATTTTTTGAAAGTTTTCCTACCTAGAAGGTTATCCAAGGTATTTAGGAAGGTTTCTTCTACCGCCAAATGATCTTATTTTAACTGTCACAATTGTCCTCTCTATTGTCTTCTTTCTTATGTTAAGAGTCTGTTCTATTAGTTTATTTCTCTGAGGATGTTTGTTTTTTACTCAAACAGTATTCCTTCATTCAATCTTTATATTCGTCTATTGATCTTGCATCTCAACATGATCATCAATGAGATGCATGGTTTGCATCCTCCTATTCCCTTTGTCGTGAAGAAAGCTGAAGAAGAGATGATGACGGAAGCCTCATCATCCCAGCTGGCACTGATGTGGAGGTGCCCATTACCACAGTTCACCACGACCCTCAACAGTGGTAGGGTGACTGATTGCAAGTAAATGCAGTGAGAATTACCGTCTAGCTTTGGGCTAACGGGTTGTATCCACGAGGAGGAATGCGATGAAAGCTTTTCGATGTATTGTTTCAAAAGTAAAGAATAGTGTCGGTATTTTCTTTTTATGTTGAAAAGAGAATGGAGAGTAGGGAAGTGATTTAAAGAAAAATTGAAAACTTAGAGAAGGCTTTAGAAAAGATGATCTTTAAAAGGGCTTTAAGATTGATTGGTTGTTTATTTTAATATATGAAAAAGATCTGGGCTCACTATCTTACTACTCAACGATATATTTCTCTCTTGAAAATCTCAGTGTCTCAATTTGATCATAGGCAAAAACTTTAAGCTTGAGTATCAAAAGTCTTAAGTAAAGCAAAAAGATGTTTGAAAAAGTTAACTCTTTTTTTTAACAATTCACCTTGAACTGAATGTTAAACCATCACATCGTCTTTCAAGCATGAAATAAAAATAAGTTCAAGTGATATTTTAAAAATAAAATTTTAGAAATCCAAACCCATCCTCATGTGCCTTCAAGAACACTTTCAAAGAAGCAAGGCTTAGTTTAAGGCATTCATATGATTCCGTTGGGTTCTTTACATCAAAATCATTCAAAACAAGAGGGATCGAAGAGAATGATAGTGAGCCAAGAAAAATAAATTTAGCTACTCATAATTAATGTAAAACACGACATGTAAATGAAATGTAACATACCTGTGAATTGGAGAAGAAGAGAAGTTTTAATCCTTTATTGATGTCACTTCAACTTCAGATTACAGTCACTCTTTCCCTCTCTCTCTCTCACTTGTGTCTGAACTGAACTACAAATTAAAACAGTGATACAACTTCTCATTAATTATCTAACAAAGAACCTAAACCTAAAAATAAAGAGAAAAACTTAAGCTAGTCTTCGGTCCATTATTCTCTATAAAACTCAGTATTTATAGGAAAACCAAACGGGGGAGAGCGTACGAAGATAGGAAGAGCAAACTCTTCCCCAGCCACTTCATCAAAGTCATGGAAAGGCGGCTTTGGCCGTGTTTCGGTGGCCTGGGTGTGGCCAGATGGCCACATTCGGGGGATGCTGCCCCCTGGTTTCGCGATATACTTTTATCTCTTTCTTGATTTTCAGTTTTAGCTCCTGGATTTAATGAAACCTCCTTTGATCTTCGGCTTTAACCAATTGATTTGTGAAGATTTGTTTTAACTGGTTTCAACTAATTTTATCTTCTCTGATTTGCCCTGATCTGCCCTGATATTCTGATTTGAATTATTTTGAATTAAATCAGAATTTTGATGGACTTTTGGACTCGTTCTCTTCCCTCTCTTTAGCAATGGGCCTATACTTTATAAAAAAGAATATAAGACTAAGTACATGATTTATTAGGCAATAATTATGAAAATGCGATATTATATATGCAATATATATAACCAATCACACCCCCACACTTATCTTTTGCTCTCCCTCGAGCAAAACATAAAAACTAATCCTAAAAAATTATTTTGACCACTTTCGCAGGTCACTCGATTGTACTGAGCATGTGCAACAAGCTGTTAAACCTCTAGGTTACCCCTAGAGGACGAGTTTTGTCTCGTGAGGGCTTTCAGTGAATTGCACCCACAAAATCCATAAAGAAAGAGAAAAAATGTTAATATTTTCGAAGAAGCATTTTGAAAAAAGAGATAATATTTGAGGTATTATTGAAAGAATTTGAGTAACCTATAAGTCGTAGGAGGATCAAATTTTTCATTCCTAAACTTTTTCTCTATTCAAAGACGTGTTATCAATCAAAAGTAAGGAATTAAATTATCTATCTCATCTAGTCTATTACTTTACCTAAGTCATATGCACCTTCGTGACTGTGAAATTTTGACTAAGGGTTATTTAACTTTAACTCTTATGCCTTAGTTATTTTTTTCTTTTTGGTTATATTATTTCCTAATTCTATTAGGCTTTCTAATCTGCCCATGTAACGATCCTTTAATCGGCGACTCCCAAACCAAACGGTCTTAGGGCACCAGGTGAAAAAACACCACAAGGACTTAAGGACTCGAGCAAATAAGGCCACAAAACTAAGAATTTTACTATATGAACCACTTTTAAGCGTGAATACTTATGCTTTATGAGGCACAAATACCCAGCTTAATTAGAGAATTTTTGATAGATTATATATATATTTCTTTTTCTTTTGCCTTTTTTTAATAAGGCATAAGAATTTTTGTTTTTGAGCCCTAAGTGTGTAAGTGTATAAAGTGTGCATATTTCATTAGAGTAAAGATCAAGACTAAATTACTTTTTTTAATTTTTTCTCCTAATCCTAGAAATCAAATAAGTCATCTTATTTTGACCAAGTATAAGAAATCTTAATAATGATTCTCCTATTCCTTAAAATTGACTTAATTTCTTACAAAAAATACGTCAAAATACTATTCTTTTTTGTCAAAAAGTTTTTTTTTTAATTTTAACCAATTTTTTTCCTTTTTGAACAATGTTAATCATGTTAGACCCTCCCCCACACCTATCTTATGCATTGTCTCCAATGTATGAAAGAAATGTATAGATGCATGAAATGGAATGTAAAAGAGGAAAAGTTACCAATACTCTGGATCAAAAAGACCCATAGTCTTTTCATTTACCGGCACCGATTCCAAGAAAGATTTAAGACGTTAATCATTTACCTTAAAGTCATTTTCATTCTTGGTGTCACTGATCTCTACAGCATCGTGGGAAAACACGATTTTTACAACGAATGGCCTAGTCCATCTTGATTTTAGCTTTTCTGAAAAAAGAGGAAGCCTAGAATTATAGAGTAAGACTCTTGTCCAGGGATAAATATTTTCCTTATGATATGTTTATCATGAAAAATCTTAACTCTATTTTTTATGATCTTAGCTTTTTCATAGGCCTCATTTCTCAACTCCTCTAATTCAGAAATTTGTAATTTCTGAAGGTCACCAGCCTTATTCAAATCGAAATTTAACTGCTTGACTACCCATAAGGCCCGATGGTCTAACTCAACGGATAGGTGGAAAGCCTTCCCAAAGACTAACCTATAAGGAGACATCCCTAGAATCATCTTGAAAGCGGTCCTATAGGCCCATATGGCATCTACAAGTTTGGTGGAACCAATCTTTTCGGTTTTGGTTCACAGTCTTCTCTAAAATAAGCTTGATTTGTCTATTGGAGACATCAACCTGCCAACTGGTTTGAGGATGATAAGGTGTGGCAACTTGTGAGTTATGGTATACTTTCGTATAAGAGCTTCAAAGGATCTATTACAAAAGTGAGTATCATTATCACTAATGATAGCATGAGGGGTTTCGAAGCGTGAGAAAATGTTCTCTTTCAAAAACTTTATGACAACTTTGTTATCATTAGTTTTACTTGGAATGACTTTCACCCACTTGGACACATAGTCCACAGCAACCAATATGTATTGGTTTCCAAATGAATTAGAAATGGACCCATAAAGTCGATGCCCCAAACATCAAAGAGTTCTATTTCTAGAATTGGTTGAGGGGCATCATATCTCATTTCGAGATCCTTCCTACCATTTGGCATCTAGGGCACATCTTGTAAAATTCATAAGCATCTTTGAACAAAGTAAGCCAATAGAACCCACTTTGCAGCACTTTTCAGCAATCTTGCGGGAACCAAAGTGCCCACCGCATGCAAGTTCATGACAGAAGGATAAAGCACTCTTAATTTCTTTATCGGGAATGCATCTCCTAATAATTTAGTCAGAACAGTACTTAAAAAGATACGGTTCTTCCAAAAGAAATACCGGACTTGAAATAAGAACCGGTATATATCGTTTTTAGACCAATGAGATGGAGTTTAGTTTGTGACTAAGTAATTTACTATATTAGTAAAACAAGGTTCCCTAAAGACAGCTAAGAGTTTTTCATCAGGAAAGTCATCATTTATGTGCAATTCGTTGCATGGAGAGTTTGGGATACGCGAGAGATGGTAAGCAATGACATTTTCTACGCCTTTCTTATCTCGATTCTCGAGATCAAATTCTTGGAGGAGGATCTAATGAATGAGTCAGGTCTAGGTATCCTTCTTCATCATGAAGTACCTTAGCACAGAATGATCGGTTAAATTATGGTTTTGGACCCTAGTAGGTTGGGACGAAATTTCTCTAAAGCAAACACTACTGCTAAGAATTCCTTCTTAGTTGTAGTATAGTTCATTTGAGTATCGTTGAGAGTCCCACTAGAGTAGTCAATCACGTGCTGCTTGTTATCAATGCGTTGTCCTAGGACAACGCCAGTGGCAAAATCAGAAGCATCGCACATGATTTCGAACAGCATAGACTAATCTGGTACAGATATGATTGGTGCAAAAATAAGCTCTCTCTTAAGCTTCTCCCAAGAATTTATACATTCATCATCAAAATTTAAGGACACATCCTTAGCTAACAGATTAGTTAAGGGTTTAGCAATCTTGCTAAAATTCTTGATAAATCTTCAGTAGAAACCGGCGTGTCCTAAGAAGGATCGAATATCCTTCACGCATTTGGGCATGGGAGCTTAGCAATAACTTCAATCTTGGTTCTATCTACTTCAATTCCTTTCTTAGATATTTCAAGACCTAAGATAATTCCATGTCTTACCATGAAGTGGCATTTCTCCCAGTTTAGTGTCAAATTTTTCTCAGCACAACTTTGAAGGACAAGTTCTAAATGGTGAAGACATTGAGTGAATGAATCTCCATAGATGGAGAAATCATCCATGAAGATTTCAAAGAATCATTCTACCATATCAGAGAAAAGACTCAACATGCAACATTGAAAGGTTGTTGAGCCATTGCACAAGCCGAGAGGCATTCGACGAGAAGCAAATGTTCCAATGGACATGTGAAAGTAGTCTTTTCTTGGTCCTCAGGAGCAATGGGAATCTGATTATACCCTGAGTAACCATCCAAGAAACAATAATGCTCGTGGCCAGCCAAACGTTCAAGCATTTGATCAATGAAGGGAAGCGGGAAATGGTCCTTACGAGTTGCTGCATTAAGCTTTCTATAGTCAATGCAAACTCGAATTTTCATGGGAAGTCGAGTTTGGACTAACTCTTTATTCTCATTTTTTACCACGGTGAAACCGGATTTCTTTGGAACCATGTGGACAGGACTGACCCATTGGCTATCAGAAATGGGATTGATTATCCTGTTGTCTAAGAGTTTCACAATTTCAGCATGAACAACCTCTTGCATTATAGGGTTTAACCTACGTTATTGTGTCGCTTCTTCATTGAGATGAATGCAATATTGAACTATGGTTGGACTCAATCCCTTTATGTCAGTCATAGTCCAACCAATGGCTTCCCAATATTTTCTAAGAATTATTTTAAGATTCTCTTCTTGCTCGTTATTTAAATGGAAGGTAATAATGACAGGAATGGTCTTTTGTATGCCTAGATAGACGTACTTGAGATGCACAGGTAAGGCTTTCAATTCTAATGAACAGGAAGGCTCACTGGAAGGATGAGTCAAATTTATTGGCTCTACATTTGGTGAAATAGGATTTGAGGCCCAATTCACAGCAGACTCGACAACCTGATCAAGGTTAAAGTCGTCAGACTCTAACTCAAAGTTGTGTTCACTTGTCAAGTTCTCAATGAGATTGACTTCAAATATTTGATCCTCAATATCACAGTGTTGCTTTTCTAGGTTGAAGACATCAACTTCTCTAGTCATCCCCAAAGGTTAACCTCATGGACCCATTCCTACAATTGATAATATCGCTGGTAGTAGCAAGGAATGGGCAACCTAGGATAACAGGAGTTTGAGCTCTAGGATTGGACATAGGTTGTGTCTCAAGAACTATGAAATCAACAGGGTAGATAAACTCCCTGACTCAGATAAGGACATCATTAATTTGCCCCTTGGGAACTTTCACTGAATGGTCAGCCAGTTGGATTGTGTTCGAGTCGGACTAAGATCGCCTAACCCGAGTTGTTGATAAACTGAGAAGGGGAGCAAGTTGATACTTGCCCCCAAGTCAAGAAGTGCACGATTAATCTTGGCTTGTCCGATAGGGCAGGCAATGGTAGGACAACTTGGATCCTTGTACTTGACAGGGATCGGATCCGACAGTAGCTCACTAATATTAGTGGCTAAGAAGACTTTCTTAAGAACATTAGTCTTTCTCTTCTTGATGCACATGTCCTTAAGAAATTTTGTATATGATAGGACTTGTTGGATGGCATCAAGAAGTGGCATATTTATCTTCACTTGATTAAAGATCTCAATTATCTTATCCATGTGTGGGTTCTGCTTATTGTTTTTCAGTCTATTAGGAAATGATACTATAGGCTTGTGCAGCTGATTGGTTGACTTATTTGTTTCAGATTCGTTTGATTTGGAAGGATTGGCACTAGATGAGGTGGATGCTTGTGTGTGGTTGTGCTGAATAGAATTTGATGGTGTTGACACTTGATTATCAACTTTCTTTTCTGACCTCAATGTATGAACAACATTACATTGATTCAATGATTGATCCTCAGCAAATGAGCTTGTTGAGAATTCTAAGGATTCATTACTTGCTGATAGGGTAAGGTACCCTTTTGCCTCTCATTCTGTAGATTGGCTAGTTGGCTCATTTGAACCTCTAACCTCTGTATTGATTGCATGAGGGAATCTTGGTTCTTCATGTACCTTTTCATGTTTCTCTCAAAATCAGTCATTCTCCTTTCAAGTTGAGGATTCTGAAAGGAAGATTGTGGAACTTGGTTGGGAAAGTTTTGTTAATAATTTGAAAAATTATTGGAAGAATTATGATGGTAATTTGAAAAGTTAGGTTGATGATTGATAGAATTATTGGAATGATAGAAGCGGTTTGAATGATTTGATCGTGAGTGGTCATTGTTGTTTTAGCTCAATGAGAAATTCGGGTGATTTCTCCAGCCACGATTGTATGTTTGTGTATAAGGATTACTATTGGGCCTTGAAGATTGAGCTTGAAACCTGCAAACAAATACAGAATTTTAGAACTTTAAAATAGAGATGTGCAAGTGCTCAATTCTACCGCAATAGCAAGTGGCTATGCGGGTCGTGATCCACAAGGAGGTACTAGCGATGGAAGCTCTTTTAGTAAGTCTTCTTTTAAGATACAAAGTATGGTTAAAGTCCTTTTTTAGTTCTTTAAAAGAAAAAGAGAAAAATTAGGTTAAAGTGAAGTTAGAAAGAAAGTGATAGATTGAGAAGGTGAAAAAATGAAAAATGGATTATATACAAAGAAATTGAAAAGGGTTATAAAAATGGTTGGAGATTGTGATATTGAAACTAAAGAATAAAAGAAAAGAAAGACAACCTAAAAATTACTTACCTCTTCAGTGCTCATATACCTTGGATCCGTTGCGACGACTTACCTTGTCTTTGAAGGCAATCAAGCATGGCGTATAGAATCTTCCCCATTCTCGATCTACACTACGAATAAAAGGGCAAACTATACTAGCAAGAGAAGGGCTGTTCATCACCATAGGCCATCAAGGGCACTTACAACGGCTAAGCAGTCTCGAGGCTATCGGATTCTCTTGGATTGCAACACATCAGAGGAGAGTAAAAGAAAACAAGAGTAAAGAAAGAAAAAGAAACTTTGATTCAATTCAAATAACAATGAAAGAAAAGACTTACTTACACCGGTGTCACCCTCAGTACAAACTTGATCTCCTTCCTCCATGAAACTTGTCTCTCCTCTCAGTTACATAAAGAAAAGTAAAACTTATATAAAAAAACTAAAAACCTAAGTTGCAAACTACAAATTATCCTAAGTTCTATTCTCTGCTTGGTCGTCCCCATTTACAGTAAAAACCCTGCATTTTATAGGCAAAAACCTAGAGGGGAGAGGTGTGAGAAGATAGGGGGAGCAAACGCTCCCCCTAACTCCCTAACAAAGCCGCGGAAACGCGGCTTTGGCCGCGTTTTCGCGGCGAGGGTGTGGCCAGGTGCCCACACCCTGTTGGTGGTGCTCCCCGGCTTCTTGATTTGTATATATCTTCAGCTGGATTTGTAGTATAAATCTAGGATTTTGACGAAATGGCCTTTGATCCTTGGCTTCAACCGATCGATTTGTAGGGATTTGTTCTAACTGATTTTCAACCGATCTGAACCGACCTGATCTGCCCTGATTTACTGAGTTCGAATTACTTCTAATTTAATTCAGAATTTGATGGGTTTTTGGGCTCATTTCTCTTCACTCTCCTTAAAGAATAGGCCTGCAAATAAATTAAACATTTATTAGGAAAAAGCAGAGTTTATTCTATAATAAGTATGAAAATATGATAATGAATGTGCAATATTAGCGACCAATCATACCCCCATTCCTATCTTTTGCTCGTCCTCGAGCAAAACAACTAAACTATACTAAGGATTATTAGACCACTTTCGCAGGTCACTCGATTGCACTGAGCATGTGCAACAAGCCGTTAAACCACTAGGTTTCCCCTAGAGGACGAGTTTTGTCTCGTGAGGGTTTTCAGTGGATTACACCCACAAAATCCATAAAGAAAGAGAAATAAAGAGTTAGTATTTTCGAAAAGCATTTTGAAAGAGAAAAATATTTGAAATATAATTGTAAGATTTAAGTAATCTATAAGTTATAGGAAAACTGAATTTTTCATTCCTAAACTTAGTCTCTATTCAAAAAATTTGTTATCAATCAAAGTAAGGAGTCAAATTGTACATCTCATCTAGTCTATTACTTTACCCTAAGTCATATGCACCTTATGACCGTGAAAATTTTGACTAAGTGTTCTTTAATTCTAACTCTTATGCCTTATTTATATATATATATATATATTTTGGTGGTATTATTCCTTAGTTCTATTGGGCTTTCTAATCTGCCCATGTAACGAGCCTTTAATCGATGACTCTCAAACCAAACGGTCTTAGGGCACCGGGTGAGAAAACACCCCAAGGACTTAAGGACTCGAGCAAGCAAGGCGACAAAACTAAGGATTTTATTATATGAACCACTTTTAGGCGTGAATAATTATGCTTTATTAGGCACAAATACCCAGCTTAATCAGAGGATTTTTTATATATATATTTTTTCTCAAACTTATCTAATCATCTTTCGCATAAATACTAAGGCTTGCTTAGGCCAAAGTACCTAGCTAATCAATAATTAGATTTGTTCATCTTTCATAGATATTTTTTTCTTTTTTCTTTTTCTTTTTATATATAAGGCATAAGAATCTTGTTTTTGAACCCTAAGTGTGTAAGTGTATGAAGTATGCATATTTCATTAAGGTAAAGATCAAGACTAAATTACTTTGACAAATTATCTTCCTATCCCTAAAAATCAAACAAATAATCTTATTTTAACCAAGTTTAAGAAATCCTAATTTTGATTTTCCTATTCCTTAAAATTGACTCAATTTCTTACAAAAAATATGTCAAAATATTGTTTCTATTTTTAAAAAGTTTTTAAAAGTAAAGAAAATGTTAAAATATTTTTTTAAATAAAAAGAAAAACCTAAGTTATGTTAGAACCCTCCCCCACACCTATCTCATGCATTGTCTTCAATGCATGAATTAATGCATAGATGCATGAAAAAGAAGAAAGGGAAGGAAAATACTACCTTAAGATCGTGGTTCTAGTGGTGGTCTGATTGGTCCACGAAATTTGGCTCAGTCGACTTTTCGTGGAGTTGGGAGGAACCCACCAGAAATTTCTCTAATATAACCCACTAAAATGATATATACATGAATGATTTTTATTAAATATTTGACCCCATCTAATTTTCAAATTCCATAATTAATTTCAGAGTCAATTTTGCCGACCGCCTTGTCTCAAAATGGAGTGTGAAAAGATAGAATGATTGACTTGGACTCAAGAAGTACTGGAACTAATACCGACTCAGGAAAGTGACTTAAGTCAAGTAAAGGTTCAGGAGTCGAGATTGGTTCGGGAAGTGGGTCCAAAATCAAGAAGTTGAAGCTCAAGTCCACATTCATTTTCTCACAATGGAATGTGACTTAATATTGGTGATTCAAGTTCAAGAATGACAGGTGTGGGAATCAAAACTGACTCTAAAATATTACTCAAGTCGGGTAACAAACCAGGAGTCAATATTGAATCGAGAATTTGCATTGGATGACAAAATTGAGAATCTAGTCACATTTCTCATTGAGTTCAATTTCATAAAAATGAGAACATGCCAATTTGTCAATGGGACTTTCAAAAGTATGAAATTGGTCAAGTTCAATATGATGATCATCAAAGATGGGCGATTCAATTTCATTATGAATTGGCACAGGATCCAATGTTGACTCGAAAAAAGATTGAAATCAGGAGAAGACACCGGAGTCATAATTGAATCAGGAAGTAGAATTTAATACTAAGTTGAGGTTCATGATCATATCCAGTCTCAAGTTCAATTTCAGGAAAGGGATAACTTGCCAAACTGTTAATGTCACTTTCAAAATTTAGAGTTTGGGCAAGTTCAAATGATTGTGCTGAAATGGAACCTTGTATTCTAAAACAATATGACTCTTCGGCTCTAACAGAATGGTTAGCGACATCAGAACTGGCCAAACGGTGAGAACGTAGAGATTGGACCATCATATCTATGTCATGATTACGAGCGTTTTGAGCCTGAGTCATGGCTTCAAGCATCTTTTCATAGTTGATTGTTCATCGTTTTGTTGCGAATGATCTTGAAAAGATGAAGTGTTGTTTTAGAATTGGTGGTGAAATTATGAGTCCATCAGATTTTATGATTTTTGTTTGAACTCACGCATACTCATTTCCAAAATTGATAGTTTTCTATTTTAGACTGGTGGAACTGAGTATGAATCTTGAAAATATTGTGGACAAGGTGGATAAGGAGGACAAGTTGGTTGAAAATTGGACTCGGGGGAGGTGAATTCCCATTGACTCGGTGAAGAGTTAAAATTATTCTGAAAATTATAGTCATAAGATTGGGGGCATGGGTTATATTGATTCGGATAAGACCAATCCGGCACACTAGGTTGGTTAAAGTTATGATATACCGGGTTGGTAATATCCGAAAAAGAAGTTGGTGTGTAATATGGATTACTATTAAAATTGAAAAATTGTTATTATAAGCCATATCACACAATAAAACACAAACAAAGGAAAAAAACAAACAAATAAGCAAACTAAAAAGAAAAAAATTCTAACCTAAGTTAGGGTAGACCTTTGACCTAGACGACTCCTAACTGGTTAGACTGTCCATAGGAGGTATAATGCAGACTTTGACCACAAGCTAATTAGCTAGGTCAGGACAAGATTGGTGGGAGGTTATCCGTCAAAGATGTTCCTTAATTAAGTAACCACCAACCTTCGGCTTTCGGCCCTTAATCCCCTTCCTAAACACTAATTTGGCAGGAGTCAAATTCCAGCACCTTTCTCCCTTAGGATAACCTCCTAATTGAGTCCGAGATGTTCCTAGGGCCAACGTCTACTCATTTTTAGTTAGGCTTGGGTTAGTGAGTGAGGAGATTGTTTGTGGGCTAAGGGAGGGTAATGACTTCCCCACCTTATCTTGTTTACAGGAAAAGCCCTTAAGATTGATTTAGTGTAGTGTACAAGTAAAGCAACACTTAAGCAATGTAAACAATCCAAAAGTGTTCTTATTCTAGATGCTATGCACACGTACTTTTGCTCCAGCACTCTTCAACGGTAATGAAAAATGTAAACGAATTAGACACGTGCCTAAATGCAAGTCTAAACCGTTTTTAGCATTTAACAAACATCATTTTACTGTTGAGGTTAGAAAGGAAGTACAGTGAGTCAAACAAGGAGATGAATGCTACAGATATTTAAACTATGCAATTCAGCCAACCTGCAAAAAATACAGGTGAGTAGTTCACTCAGTTTGCCACAGGACTGTAGCAAATCTGAGAGCTTCTTGGCTCTGCTTTCTTGAGCAGAGTCCAAGGCCACTTATGTGTTCGCTGCAGCAAGAATTCCTTGTTGTTAAATCTGTACAAAAAATAAAGAAGAAAGTTAACCAAAAATGTAAACTTTAAAGAGAATTACTTACCGTCCCTCCCTGGCAACGTCGCAAAAATTTGATTGAGCTTGAAACCTGCAAACAAATACAAAATTTTAGAACTTTAAAATAAGATATGCAGGTGCTCAATTCTACCACAATAGCAAGTGGCTATGCGGGTTGTGATCCACAAGGAGGGACTAGCGATGAAAGCTTGTTAGTAAGTCTTCTTTTAAGATACAAAGTATGGTTAAAGTTCTTCTTTAGTTCTTTAAAAGAAAAAGAGAAAAATTAGGTTAAAGTGAAGTTAGAAAGAAAGTGGCAAATTGAGAAGGTGGGAAAATGAAAAATGGATTATATACAAAGAAATTGAAAAGGGTGATAAAAATGGTTGGAGATTGTGATATTGAAACTAAAGAATAAAAGAAAAGAAAGACAACCTAAAAATTACTTACCTCTTCAGTGCTCATATACCTTGGATCCGTTGCGATGACTTACCTTGTCTTTGAAGGCAATCAAGCATGGCGCATAGGATCTTCCCCATTCTCGATCTACACTACGAATAAAAGGGCAAACTATACTAGCAAGAGAAGGGCTGTTCATCACCATAGGCCATCAAGGGCACTTACAACGGCTAAGTAGTGTCGAGGCAATCGGATTCTCTTGGATTGCAGCACATCAGAGGAGAGTAAAAGAAAACAAGAGTAAAGAAAGAAAAAGAAACTTTGATTCAATTCAAATAACAATGAAAGAAAAGACTTACTTACACCGGTGTCACCCTCAGTGCAAGCTTGATCTCCTTTCTCCATGAAACTTGTCCCTCCTCTCAGTTACATAAAGAAAAGTAAAAATTACATAAAAAGAAAACTAAAAACCTAAGTTACAGACTATAAATTATCCTAAGTTCTATTATCTGCTTGGTCGTCCCTATTTACAGTAAAAACCATGCCTTTTATAGGCAAAAACCCAGAAGGGAGGTGTGAGAAGATAGGGGGAGCAAACGCTCCCCCTAACTCCCTAACAAAGCCGCGAAAATGCGGCTTTGGCTGCGTTTCCGCGGCCAGGTGTGGCCAGTTGGCCACACCCTGTTGGTGGTGCTCCCCGGCTTCTCGATTTGTATATATCTTCAGCTGGATTTGCAGTATAAATCCAGGATTTTGACGAAAGACCTTTAATTCTTGGCTTCAACAGATCGATTTGTAAGGATTTGTTCTAACTGATTTTCAACCGATCTGAACCAATCTGATCTTCCCTGATTTACTGAGTTCGAATTAATTCTGATTTATTTCAGAATTTGTTGGGCTTTTGGGCTCATTTCTCTTCACTCTCCTTTAGGAATGGGCCTGCAAATAAATTAAACATTTGTTAGGAAAAAGCAGAGTTTATTCTATAATAAGTATGAAAATATGATAATGAACGTGTAATATTAGCGACCAATCAGGCCGCATTTATCAGTCCAAAAATTGTTGTTGAGCTTGAAACACAAGACACTCCTCAAACACATGATTCATGGCTTGGCAGTAAGTACAGCCTCGAGTTGAAAATTAGTTTGGGGTGACTTGATTTACTGGACTTGGTTTCTTAGTTTTTAAAGCTTCCAGTTTTCTCTCTAGGTTTGTTATTCTAGCCTCGGCAGCTGTGGATGATTCAATTGAATGGAGGCCTCCTTTTGAAGAGATGGAGTTTAAATTCCCAGAGTTTTTATTAGTTGGTTCCCATTGGTTGGTCTTTTCAGCTAGGTTCTCATATAAATCTCATCCTTTTACAAGAATCCCTCTTGGCACATGGCTTCTAAGAGGGTCTTTGTTGAGTAGACTAAACCGTCATCAAGAATTTAGCATTGTCGCCATTTCTCCATTCTATGATGAGGACATTTGATAAGGAGGTCTTTGAAGCATTCAAAGTACCTCCAAAACGGTTCACTAGGTTCCTGTTTAAACTACATGATATTCTCCCTAATGAGAGTGGTCTTATGAATTGGATAGAATTTTCTCAAGAAGACCTTGATGAAACCAACCTATGATGTGAAAGAGCCGGCCGTTAAGCTGTAAAATTATTTCTTGGCTAAGTCCTTAAGAGCAAATGGGACAAATCTCAACCAAATAGCATCATTTACAAGGTGTGAGATTTTCATCATTAAGCATACTTTATCAAATTCTCTTATGAAGCGATAAGCATCTTCGGACTCTAAGCCATAAAACTTAGGGACCGTGTTGATGAACTGAGGCTTGAGCTCAAAGTTGTGTTCACCAACCGATGAAAGTTGGATGCAAGATGGAAGTGTGGTTCTAATTGGATAGAACCTATCCTGCAAAGATGTCAGTTGAGTTATAACCGGATCTGGCCTTGGTTCAAACTTGGGTGGTGATGTGTTTCTAATTAACCAGTTGAATTTGATTCTCTTGACCACACTTGCATACACAAACACTACCACAAACAAGTTCACCAATAGTCAACAAGAAAAAATAACCAAGCCTAGTCTAAGGTAACCTTGACCTAGATAACTTCTAACTGGTTGATTATCCACAGGAGGTATAATGCAGACTTTGACCAAAAGCTAATCAGCCAGGTCAGGGCAAGATTGGTGGAAGGTATCTACGCAAAAGAGACGAGCCTAATTAAGCCAAACCACCAGCCTTCAAGATTTCGCCCCTCAATCCCTATTCTTAGACACTGATTTGGCAGGAGTCAAATTCTAACACCTTCCCCCTTAAGATAATCTCCTAATGAGTTTAAGATGTCTCTAAGGTCAATGTCTATTAGATTTTAAGTTAGGCTTAGGCTGTGCGTGCTTGGAGATGGTTTGTGGGTTAAGGAAGGGTAATGACTTTCCCACCTTATCATGTTTTGAGTTTTGCCCTTAAGTTTAATTGTGCAAAGTGTGCAGGATATAGAAAAGTAACATTCAATAAGAAAATAATCACTCAAGAATATTTTTAAACTATATGCTATGCATACGTATCTTGTCTCCAGCTTTCTTTAGTAATAATTGTAAAAGAAACATAATTAGACAAATGCCTATAATGCAAGTCTAAACGTTTTAAACAATTGGCAATCAATTAGATTACTATTAGATTAAAAATAGGGTATGTGAATATCAGCTATAGTAGAAATAACATACAAAAATTATATTTTTGTAAAGCAATATGTCCTGTAAAAAAAATTTTAGTAGTCCAAAAATTTTCAAGCTTTTGCGCTACAATTTCTTGGAATTCTGTTTTCTACTTTCTAGAGTAGGGGCACAGAATATCAAGCCTTCTCCTACAATGCTTGAGCACTAAATCTGCTTTCTTGATGGCCCTGAAATAAGACACCAAACTTGTTAAAAAATAATTACACCGTTTGCTCCCCGCCAACGGCACCAAAAATCGATTACAAGTTAATACAGTGAGAATTACCGTCTAGCTTTGGGCTAACGGGTCATGTGCATGAGGAGGAATGTGATGAAAACTTTTCGATGTATTATTTCAAAAGCAAAGAATGGTGTCGGTGTTTTTTTTATGTTGAAAAGAGAATGGAGAGTAGGAAAGTGATTTAAAGAAAAATTGAAAATTTAGAGAAGGCTTTGGAAAAGATGATCTTTAAAAAGGCTTGAAAAGTGATTGGTTGTTTGTTTTAATATATAAAAAAGATCTAGGCTCACTATCTTACTACTCAACGATATATTCCTCTCTTGAAAATCTCAGTGCCTCAACATGATCATGGGCAAAAACTTTAAGCTTGAGTTTCGAAAGTCATAAGTAAAGCAAATAAGATTGTTTGAAAAAGTTAACTCTTTTTTTTTTTAAAGAATTCACCTTGAACTGAATGTTAAATCATGAAGTTGTCTTTCCAGTATGAAATAAAAATAAGTTCAAGTGATATTTAAAAATAAAAATTTTATAAATTCAAACCCATTCTCATGTGCCTTCAGGAACACTTTCAAAGAAGCAAGGCTTAGTTTAAGGCATTCATATGATTCCGTTGGGTTCTTTACATCAAAATCATTCAAAAAGAGGGATCAAAGAGAGATGATAGTAAGCCCAGAAAAACAAATTTAGCTACTCATAATTAATGTAAAACACGACATGTAAATGAAATGTAACATACCCGTGAATTGGAGAAGAAAAGAAGTCTTGATCCTTTATTGATGTCACTTCAACTTCAGATTACAATCACTCTTTTCCTCTCTCTCACTTGTATCTGGACTGAACTACAAATTAAAAATAGAGATACAACTTCTCATTAACTATCTAACAAAGAACCTAAACCTAAAAAATAAAGAGAAAAACTTAAACTAGTCTTCGGTCCATCCTTCTATGTAAAATGCAGTTTTATAGGGAAAAACCAAATAGGGGAGAGCATATGAAGATAGGGGGAGCAAACTCTCCCCTAACCACTTCAAAAAAGCCGCAAAAATGTGGCTTTGGTCATGTTTTCGTGGCCCGGGTGTGGCCTAGAGGCTACACCCGGGAGGCTACACCCGGGAGGTGCTACTCTCTGGTTTCGCGATATGCTTTTATCTTTTGCTGAATTTTCAGTTTTAGCTCCTGGATTTGATGAAACCTCCTTTGATCTTTGGTTTTAACTAATTGATTTGTGAAGATTTGTTTTAACTGAGTTTTCAACTGATTTTATCTTCTCTGATTTACCCTGATCTGCCCTGATCTTCTGATTTGAATTAATTCTGAATTAAATCAAAATTTTGATGGGCTTTTGGGCTCATTTCTCTTCCCTCTCCTTTAGCAATGGGCCTGCACTTTATAGAGAAGAATATAAGACTAAATACATAATTTATTAAGCAATAATTATGAAAATGTGACATTATATATGCAATATTTGTAACCAATTAGTGACAATGTCGGCTGGTTTGAGATGGTGTCGCCAAGGCATCTGATGGCTTTCATGCCAATCATGCAAGGACTGAGAGGATATACAATGGGATGAATTTTGCGTTGGAGGAAAGGATTACTCTACCAACAGTCCTAAACAAACTTCAATTGATACTCTCTCTCCCAATTATTATAAGCATGATCTGGTCTCTGGGATCACACTGAAGCTAGACAATGGGGCGCATGTTCTTATCAGTAAGATGTGAACACAGTGGGATAATAAGGCCTTTAATTAATTGGTTAGTTGTTGCATAGATGTTGAGAGATTGGAATTGCCCAAGTAAGACTTTAAGTTATAGTATGTACCTTTGTGTAGTATTGTTAATCTAGACAGTCCAATTCAAGATCAAATCAACCGGTCCAATCGGCCAGTGTTTTCCATTGATTATTGATAGTTGGGAAAACTTACAAAATTGTGTAGAGAAAGTTACAAGTAATCAAAAAAGAAGAAACAGATTACAAGATCTCTTCTGAGATTCTGGAAAAGTGTACCTATAGGAGTCTGATCAGCCTTAGATCTAGAAATTGAAGCACCAATTTTGGATAGTTACATTACATTGTTGGGAAAAGAATATGAATCTCAGTTCTTTCATTTGGACCCTATTATTGACCAATACTGACTCTCGAACCCGAAGTTGTTTTCCATTGATTTTGCAAAGGGGAAAACTTACAAAAAAGGGGTCGAGGAGTTAAATTACAAGTATTCTAAAAAGATTACAAGTAGATGTCCTCTGAGATTCTAGAGAAGTGTGCCAAAAGGAGTCTGGTCAGCGCGCGACCACTTTGTTTCTTTGACGATGCGATCGATGGGATTCCCTTCTCGCCTGGTTCGGGGAATCGGAGAACAGAAGGTTGGTAGAACCCTCTTGTTACTTCTCAAACTGCCTCCACTTGAGAATTCCTTCTCGCCTGGTTCCGGAGATTCCTTGAGAGAGAGGAAGATTTTAGGGTATCAGCACCCTGATTAGAGAAGTAGTTCTCTGAATTCTTGAAAGCAAGAGAATAGATCTCTGTTTAGCCGTCTCTCTCTGTGCGTGTGTCTCTGTGCACGTCTGTGTCTGTCTTCGTATGCCTCTGGTGGGCTATTTATAGGGAGAGCAGGGGTATAATTGTCCCTTGAAAGTCTGAAAACAGATTGAGTCAATCTGTTTAAATCTAAAAAGTAGCCTTGCACGAGGCTAGAATCAGCTTCTGTGAAGCTAGGAATAGCAGGTAGCGTCGATCTCCTGATCTGTTTTGATTCTTTCCAAATAACTGAAAGATCTCGTTTGATCTTCTTACTTGTTTTAGGAGAGTCAAGAGATTATGGTAAACAACTGCCAAATTTGATCTCAGATTTGATCTTGATTAGATTTGAGCTTGAATAGATTTGATCTCATCTAGAGATTTAATTAGTCAAAGGTTGACCATAACAGACCCGCAGCGGAGCTGCCGCGTCGAGCTCGCAGCGGAGCTGGAAGGAGTATCTGGCGAAGTTAGAAGAAAGCTTTTTAGTGGAGCTGGATAAACATCTGTGGTGAAGCTACCGAACATCCTTCTACGCAGTTGCGTGTGACTTCAAGGGAAGCTAACTCTTTGTGGAGTTAACTGAGCACTTCAGGCAAACCTTTAAGTTAGCTCCCTGATGGAGCTTTGAACGGCTCCAAGGCGAAGTTGGACAAACTTAGCCTTTCAGGTGAGGCTATCCCCTTGGGCTCATGTGATGCTAAGTGTTAAACTAATCTAGCATCTTAGACCTGCTTAGGTCTCTTCAAAGATAATCTGGACTCACTGTCTGCTTCACTGGATCATTAGAGTCCAAGCTGCTGATCTGTCCCTTGGAGATGGGTACAGACTGGTCGTCAGCTTGTCTGTCACTTGTCTTTTATAAATGTCAACAAGTTAGACATTGTTCCGGCCAGTCAGGAATCTTGTCTTTTTTAGAGTGTTAACAAGACCCCCTTCAAAGTTTTTGAAAGTCTGCAATAGAATAGTTCAGACTTCGAAATACTTTGAATTGCTTTGATTGATGGTATGTGAAGTACGAACGTCGCCATGGTGGTTGAGTTCAGGTTCGCTTTCAATCCTGCTTTCGGATTGGAATAAGTTCGTCGAGGAATCGTGTAGATTCACGATTCTGGGTAGCTTCGCAGCTGGGTAGCTTCGTGTTCAAGCCTCATAGAGTAGATTTGCTTCAAATTGGTCTTGGAACGTCGTTCCTTTCCCGAGGCTAATTGCCTTTCGGCTAGTTACGAGAAGGATTGCTTCTTTTTCGAGGTTAGAATAACCTCTCTTGTATTAACAAGGAAGATCATTGATTCTGCGCGCATTTTCGAGGGAGACTATTCCCTTTCTCAAGGCTCAGTGCTTGAATGCCTTAAATTCACTCGTGCTTCCAAGCTTGAAGTAGCAGCGGCGTGATCATGCCATGAGGCCTATAAATAGGACACTTGAAGTCCTCTTCAAGGAAACAGTCTGTTCATGACTTCTCCTGGTGTTCAGAGAAGGATACCCAGATCTCTGAAATAGTGGGGGTGCCCACTCTAGTCATTAACCGGCCAAGAACTGGTGAGTCTCAGTCATCCAGAGACTTTACCAATGGACTAGTGACTTTAGGGAGTTTATCTCCCTTATTTTAGCTTTATCAGCTGCCTTAGGGATTGATTTCCCTTGTTCTCCATTTTGTATCTGATTGACTTGCAGAGAAGGGCTTTAGCCCTATTTCCCAGCTTCTTGGTGAAGCTATCATTTCCACTTTGATCAAAGAAAGATCATTCCATGCCCGCCTATTAAGTTCACCATGTAGGCAAGGATTGGAACTTAGTCTCTTTAAGGTTGAGCCAGTCTTGCCATATAGGTGGGGTTAAGACTGCGTCCCTTCAGATCAGTCTGGCTTAACCATATAGGTGAGGATAGGACTTAGTCCTTTTTAAGGCTTCTCCAGCCTAACTGCCTTAGGCGGAGCTAAGACTTGGCTTATGCTGAGCTAACCCATCATCACTGCGCAAGTGAGGCTATCCTTTTCTTAACTGAAATCCATCCTTAAAGTGCAACTGGATCGGATATAAATTGTTTCACCCAAAGAATTTGACTTAGCGTATCATGCTTGCATTTTTCTTTGATATACTGCTAACCTGTTTTCAGTTTCGATTGCAGTGAACTGTGCCTGCCAGTCTTTTATCTTGATGAAAAAGACTAGAGACTTGCCTCTTGATCTTCCAACTGAAACTTTAATCCTAAGCAGGAGGAACAAACTGGAGCAGCTGATGCGTGTTCCGATAAGAGGTTTGCAGTCGCTTATCGGAGATGATCTACTTCGGGAAAGCGGACATCACTGATTGTTATACATATTTGCATATTTTACCGCTTCCATACCATGCAAATTGTCAATAAAAATATGATTTTTGATCATCTTCTCTCTATTTTTGCAGGTCCACATCTGAAATGAGAAAAAGCCCAAAATCTCTTTAATTAGCAATAATTAAAAGAGATTAATTCAAAAGCCCAAAAGAGAGCCCAAGTTTGAACCCAGGATCTAGAGAATTCTACGCGCCAACTCATTCTTCCAGAAGATCCACGTGGATAACAAACTGAAACAAACTCGCAACAGAAAATCTGATCTCAACTGCCTTGATCTTGCCGCCAAATCTGGGATTTTGCCGCCAATTTGCGGCAGTTACAAGTCTGTTAGAGCCCGGGATTCTCTCCAACGACCAGGGCTCTAGATCCTTCTCTCTGAGGCTATAAATACAGGACCAGGGCTTGCGCAATAGAGTATGGAAGAGAGATTAGAGATTAGAGGATAAAGCTTTGTAATTTTGTATTTTTTCTCTAGGATTTTAGTAGTGCTCTAGATCTTCTTCCTCCCTAGAAATTCTGCAAAAGAGAGTTGTAAGAGAGAGAAAGCTTGTGTACACCAAGGAGTGACAACTTGTGAAGCAAGGATTCATCCATTCTCTTCTCTCTACTTGAGCATTTTCTAGTATTACTTGCTTTCTTTACTTCTAGTTTTACTTTACTTGCTTTTTAATTCATGCTTTGCTTTTCTTTTGTAATGGCTAGTAGCTAATTCTTTCTTCTCATGGCTAGCTAACAACTTACCTTGCTAACTACTAACTCACGGGTGATTGCTATCTTTAATCTTGCAAGTTGTATGGTCTTCTCTTCTCCGATGGGTTACTTTCATGCTTGGCTAGTATCTTGTTCTCCATATGATTCATGTGTGCCTCATTTAGAACCTTGTCTAGAACAAGTGCCTTGATGGAACATGGAGATGGATCACCAATATGCTATTTGTTGTACAACATCTTTACTTCCATTAATGAATGTTGTATCTTCTTCCTTAGCATCCCTTGAGTGTAGCTCTTTTGATTCCATTATTGAAAGTCTAATTTGTAGGCCTATGACATCTATGAGGCTACAAGACAAGTCCAAGAATGATCACCCGTCATCCAAGTGGGAAAGTAATTAGACCAACACGCAAGACAAATCTTTGCCGATGAATCAACATGAGGCATGCATTCACCATCACGGAGTTTAGTAAGTTTTAGCAAGGAAGTAAGGTTAGCTAGTCATGGTTTTCTCATCTTAAATTCTTTCTACAAGTTTTCATTCCATTTGTTTTCTTTCCAAAGTAAATATCATCTTTGATTTCTTTTCACTTTCCATCATGAACATATCCACCAATTCTTTTACTTCTTTTTCCAATTTGTTTTTATTCTTTTAAGACAAAGAAGAATCTTCGTTTTCTTCCTTCACTATGAACCGTAACGCTTCCATCGCAAGCTCTCCCTGAGATTCGACTCGGTATAGCCCATGCTATAACGGAGATAGGAAAGGGTACATTAATCATTTTGAATACATTTGTGGAGTGATCAAAGCACTTGAGGTTGTTTCTAAACCTTATCTCTTTTTATTGAATATATTTTGTTTGCAAATTATACTCCACAATACAACACCTTTTCCGTCTCAAACAAATTTTTGGCGCCGTTGCCGGGGAGAGCAACGGTTTTTGGTTTAAAGTGAAGAACTAAACGAATTCTCTTCTCTGTTACAGGTTACAGGTGAAGAAACAGGAAACATAGCATTGCAGTGACATATAAGTGGACCTGGGCGTCTGCTCTAGAAAGCAGAGACCAGGATCCCTCTGAATTGCCTCAAATTCACGGCATTTGCCGCAGATTTGCGGCAAGGAGTAGTGCACTACTGACATAATTTCTGCAGGGTCTCCAGCTTTGCAAACTACAGCTGCTGCAATAATTCTTTTCTTGTATGCTTCACCTTATTCCTGCTAATAAGCAACAGTAAAACATTGGTTGCAAAGTTAAAAAATTGATTAGACATTTACATTCTAGGCACGTGTCTTTTCAATTCATTTACTTTTACTGTTGAAGAGTGCTGGAGGCAAGGTACGTACGCATTGCATGTAGATTAGGAACATCTCTTGCTTGATTTTCATGCTTTGAGTGAATCTTAGTTATATATATCTCGTACACTTGCACAAATCGATTCTAAGGGCATAACCCATAAATAAGATAAGGTGGGGATTTTATCACCCTTTTCTTAGCCCAAAAACCACAATCCCAGCACTCACAATCCTAAGCTTCTAAATAAAAATTTGCTAGAGGTTGGCCCTAGGGACATCTCGGACTCACTTAGGAGATTATCCTAAGGGGGAAAAGTGTTGGAGATTGACTTTTGTAAAATCAGTGTCTAGGAAAGGGATTGAGGGCCGAAAGCCCGAAGGTTGCTGGTTACTTAATTAAGGAACGTCTCTGACGGAAAACCTCCCACCAACCTTGCCCTTCCCTGGCTGATTAGCTTATAGTCAAAGTCTACACTAACCTCCTGTGGACGATCTAATCAGTTAGGAGTCGTCTAGGTCCAGGAATCCTAGAAGCTTGAATTGATTTTTCTTTTTAATTGTTTGTTATTTTCTCTTTTTCGCTGGTGTGATCGGTGCACGTTGTTTGTGATTGTATATGCAAGAGTGGTTCCGTGATTCAGAATCTGCAAGACTTGTTAGACTTTCTACACTTGCACTTACACAACCACTTGACATTATGAAAAACAACGTCTCACTTCAAGATCGATTTTATCCGATTCGCACCTCCCTTCCATCTTGCATTCTTCTCCCCGAATCTAATGGAAATCACTTCGAGCTGAAATCACAATTCATTAATACACTTCCCCGATTTCATGGTCTTGAGTCTGAGGACGCGTACCTCTTTATTCGTGAGTTTGAAGAGGTATGCCAAATGATGAGAATTTCCCAACTGACCGAGGATGCTGTTAGGTTACGGTTTATACCGTTTGCACTGCAGGATTTAGCTAAGAAATGGCTTTACAATCTTCCCGTCAGTTCCATATCTTCATGGGAGGATTTTGTAAAAGTCTTTCTTAAGAAATTCTATCCTATCCACAAAATAGCCCTCATGAGAAAGAATATAATGCAATTCAAGCAGGAACCTAATGAACCTTTCTGGAAGTATCTTGAGCGTTTCAAAGACCTTCTAGCCTTATGTCCTCATCACGGCATAGAGAAATGGCGTCTGTGCTAGATTATCTATGACGGTCTAGATTACCAAACGAAAACCCTCCTTGAATCCATGTGTCAAGGGGAATTTTTGAAGAAAGATGAGCATCAGGGGTGGGATCTCTTTGAAACCCTAGCTGAGAAAACCATTCAGTGGGAGTCATGTCCTGGTAAATCCACTCCCACCACTTCCAGAACTGGTATGCACTCCATAGAATCCTCTATAGCCGCAGAAGCCAAGATCACACAATTGCTGAAGAGGATAGAACTGCTTGAGTCAAAGGGAAATTCTGTTGTCAATCAGGTCAACCCATTGCCTGTGATTAAACCTGGTTGCACCTACTGTCATGACCTTAACCATGTCTTTGAGGAGTGTCCTTTGTATCAGCCCTAATCTTATCAGGAGAACATGAATGCAGCTTTACCAGACCCCCATACTCCAACACATACAATTTGGGATGGCAGAACCATCCACATTTTTCATGGAGTCAGTCTGGTCCTGAGCATCATAGACCACCACTTCCACATCCATATAATGCTCAGTCTCACCCATCCAGTTTCAATCATAATGCACCAAATTTCCGTCCATCTCAAGGTCTACCACAATCACAATCTTATCCAAACCCCCAACACTACCAATCCCAATCTCCACATCATCAACATCCACCCCAGAACAATTCAGATGATAAAATATCAGAGTTGATGAAAATGATAGAATCCTTAACTAAGACCCAAGCTTCAATGATGAACCATCATCAACAGGATATGGATAGAATTCAGGTCCAATTAGGGCAATTGGCTAATGAGAGACAAAAAGGTATGCTTCCAAGCCAGCCAGTGCCAAATCCAAACATCACTTCCCTTTGAATGAAGTGGAAGATTCAGGACCCAGTCAATGTCATGCTATTCATACCCTGAGATCTGGTAAACAAGTTGATAATAAGGTTTCTAGTCAATCATCTCATCCAGCACCAAAGCTAACACCTCCTGTCCCAATGCAACCAACTTCTGACAAACCATCTTCTAGTACAGAGCCATCCACTTTTAAAAGCCAAGGGTAAAGAAAAGGTAGATGAGCAACCCTATAAGCCTGTTGTACCATTTCCAAATAGGCTTAAGAATCCCAAGACAAATGCTCACATGGAGAAGATAAAAGAAATGTTCAATAAGGTCCAAATCAATGTCCCTCTTCTTGATGCCATACAACAAGTGCCATCATATGCTAAATTCTTAAAGGAAATGTGCACCTAGAAGAGGAAAACACAAGTCCCTAAAAAAGTCTTCCTAGCATCATCCATCAACGAGCTGCTCAATGGTCCAATTCCTGTTAAATACAAAGACCCAGGGAGCCCCACCATTTCATGCATCATAGGACAGACTACCATTAATAGGGCACTTCTTGATTTGGGGGCCAGCATCAATCTCCTGCCTTTCTCTGTGTACCAACAATTAGGGTTAGGTGATCTCCGTCCTACCCAAATGACTATCCAATTGGCTGATCGCTCTGTCACTAGACCCCAGGGAGAAATTCACGATGTCCTTGTCAAAGTTGGGGAATTCATTTATCCTGTTGACTTTGTAGTCCTTGAAACAAAACCTGTGTCAAATTCCAATCAAAGGGCTCAAATTCCTGTCATTTTGGGACGACCATTCCTGGCGACTGCAAATGCCATCATTAATTGCCGGAATGGATCAATGAGGTTAACCTTTGGTAACATGACTCATGAACATAATGTCTTCCACACACAACCTCGTAAAACAAAAGATCAAACATTTGAGGTTAGCTTCATTAGTAACAATTGTGAGGAAGAAGGTGAAGATCCAAAAGATGAGTCACAATCTGGTGATTCTCTTATCCGAGTACCCTTTCAAAAGGGGAAAGTTGATTTGGATATTTTAACTTTCACAGAGCCAACTCTGACTGTATCTGAACCTCCGATTGATATATCCTTTGAAGACCTGTTTGCTGATGAGATCATGTGTCTAGATGAGTCCACTCGGGGCAGGTTAGCTGATTGTACACTTTTGAAAGAGGATGTTGACATGAGTTTCGAAGAATTATTTGGAGATGAGCTTGAATTTCTGAATAATGGACAAAAAGATGTGCTGAATAAAAAAGGTGGTGAGGAGGAATTCTTGAGTGAACAAAATGGTGAGATATAGATGGACAACAATGAATTGAAACTGGAAATGCTGAGGGTTAAGAATATAATGCGACACGTTTCCCAATTAAACCCGCGAAAGAGAACACACTGGAATGACGGGAAACGGGCCAGAGGGAAACGACCAAAGATAGCCCAGGCAGTGAACCCACTTGTACATAATCTTTGTAAATATTTTTTCTTTCTTTTTATAATTTTGTAAATAAATAATAATAATAAAATAAAAAAAATGAGGGATTTCTAACACGAGTTCCACCAAATTTGAAGTTCCTAGGTTTCTTCAAAACTCCTTCTTTTAAAAATTCCAAAGTCCTAGGTCACTACAACTTCCCAAGAGTCAAACTCTCTTTTCAAAACTACAAATTCCAAAGTTGGTAAAATTCCTTTTGACCTAGGGATAGAAGTGAAAATCTCTTGGTTTTTCCCTCCTATAAATACTTACTCTGCCCGACCCTTCTCCCTCACAAGAAAAAATCATCTCAGATCTACAACTCTCTTCCAGAGCGCCGCACTCTGCAACTTTTCCTCTCCTCAGATCTCTTCATTGTGCCGCGTTCCTGCGGCTTTTGCCGAGATTCTGCGGCTTTTTTGAAGCTTCCTGGGTGCCGTCAAGTTCTGCACCAGTCGATCTCACGCACTTCCAGCCGATCTGGTGCTACATCTTCATTTAGACTCTCCTGTACCCACTGCAGAGATCGAACTTTTTCCCCCCACGAATTCCGGGGGCAGTTCGAATTCAGATCTTTTCTTTTTATTGCTTTGTTTTTAATTCATATCATGGCACCATCTATTTTCATTGAGAAAGACTTTGGAAAAATATTGAGTGATGCAAATGGATATGGGTATGTGTTTCTAGAGAGAATTAGGGCTTGGAATTGGTATACGTTAGTGTATGACAACTTTGAGACTGATGCCTTTTATTGTCCCGATTGGTGACAATGTTTTACACTCACATTGACCAAGCATCGATTGATCCACAAACGTATCAGTTTACTGTACACATGCCCACAGGAGACTTACTTGTCACGCTTCCTCTTCTTGAGGAAGTCACTACTGTTCCAACCATCACACAACACAGCGAGCCTCTCCCATTGATTGAGTATATGACTGTTATGGGGGCTCGTTGTACTGAGCAGGATCGTGGGCTGAAGGCTAGCACCACGTTTAGAAATATTCACTGCGTTGGACGTTGGATTCAACGCAACATTTTAGGGCTAGACCACACCTCCTCATTTAACAGACCTGTGTTACAAATTATACATGATTTAATGACTCGTCAACACACAGTTTGTTTAAATAAGGTCATCTTTCACGCACTCATAGCCAATTCCTCACGCACTAGGGGTGCCAAATACTCCATCCTATCTTGATTACACGTCTATGTAGAACTTTCCTACCAGACGATGTCTTTGATTCATTCGACCGAGTGTTTGTTGCACCTGAGAGACCTACCAGTTCGTATAATAGTTGTTTGCACGCGGTTTGGACTCCTACTGTCCAGCCCGAGGATGTACCGGTAGAGTCCTCCTCTGAGGAGAGTCTTGAGGAAGAAGATGAACCTGAGTTTTGGAGGCATGATCCCCCAGCAGAGTCACGAGCTTTCATGTCTTCCATCTGGAAGGGCATGAAGAAAATCTTTAGGGGACAAGTGAGGCTGAGGAAGAAGGTAGAGGAGAAATCCTCTCGATTAGATAGTCTGGAGGCAGCGTTGAGGAGATCACAGTCGGCTGGACCTAGCACCACTGCGGGTCCAAAGCGACGGAGGGATTAGTGTTGTACCTTTTACCTATTTCATGCATCTTTTTATCTTGCATACATTGGGGACAATGCATGAGATAGGTATGGGGGGGTAGCTTCTAACATAGGATTTTTCATTTTCTTTTTAGGTCTTTTTTATTTTAGGATTTTTCATTTTCTTTTTAGGTCTTTTATTTTCTTTTAGATTTTATCTTTCTTATAGATTTTCTACTTTCTTTTAGATTTTACTTTTTCTTTAGAAAAAAAAAAATAAAAAAATAAAAAAAAAAGAAATTCTTGATCCATGTTTAAAGAATCAAACTTGAAATTTAAGGATTAAGGAAGCTCTTAACTAAGATTTCTAATTATAAGTTGAAAAGAGGAGTTTTGTTAGATTTTTAGGTTAAGTAATAAAGGATTAGAAAAATTACTAGATTTTAATTCTTTCTTTAGGATATATACATTAAACATATTGAAGGATTAATCAAGGACTTTGTGATTTTATTTACATATATATATAATAATAAAAAAATATAAAAGAAAAAAAAGTACATAAATAAATAATAAATACTTAGCCACTAACTAAGCTAGTTAGCCGTGCCTCAAGAAGCATTGCCGATCACGCCTAAAGGTGGTTAAGTCCTTAAATTCCTTCGTGGCCTAGTTTACTTGAGTCATCGAACCTGAGGGATGTTTTCTCATTTGGTGCCCTAAGACCATCTAGTTTGGGAGTCATCGGTAAGAGACTCGCTACAAGGGTAAACTAGAAAGCCTAAGGATGCTAAGGAAATGTAAATAAATAAAATTGTATATATAAAAAAAAAATATTATATATATTAGTAATAAATGAACTTAGTCTAAGAAAGATCCTTCATATTTATAGATGTATATATCCTAGGATTGATGCAAAATCCGGTTTTTGATCTTTTCCCTAAAATCTTAACCTAAGTTGAAAACAAAACTCCAAATAGACGCTTATAAGAGGAATGACAAGTTTAGAGTAACCTGAAACCTAAAGCTCAAGTTAGAATCTTTAAAACATGGATCAAAAATTTTCACTAACCCTTTTATTTTTCTTTATGGATTTTGTGGGTGCAATCCGCTGAAAACCCTCAGGAGACAACACTCCTCCTCTAGGGTAACCTAGAGGTTTAACGGCTTGTTGCACGTGCTCAGTGCAATCGTGTCACCTACGAAAGTGGTGTAATAAACTATTTAGGATTTTCTTTTTCTTTTCTTGTTTTGCTCGAGGACGAGCAAAAGCTAGGTATGGGGGTGTGATTGTTATACATATTTGCATATTTTACCGCTTCCATACCATGCAAATTGTCAATAAAAATATGATTTTTGATCATCTTCTCTCTATTTTTGCAGGTCCACATCTGAAATGAGAAAAAGCCCAAAATCTCTTTAATTAGCAATAATTAAAAGAGATTAATTCAAAAGCCCAAAAGAGAGCCCAAGTTTGAACCCAGGATCTAGAGAATTCTACGCGCCAACTCATTCTTCCAGAAGATCCACGTGGATAACAAACTGAAACAAACTCGCAACAGAAAATCTGATCTCAACTGCCTTGATCTTGCCGCCAAATCTGGGATTTTGCCGCCAATTTGCGGCAGTTACAAGTCTGTTAGAGCCCGGGATTCTCTCCAACGACCAGGGCTCTAGATCCTTTTCTCTGAGGCTATAAATACAGGACCAGGGCTTGCGCAATAGAGTGTGGAAGAGAGATTAGAGATTAGAGGATAAAGCTTTGTAATTTTGTATTTTTTCTCTAGGATTTTAGTAGTGCTCTAGATCTTCTTCCTCCCCAGAAATTCTGCAAAAGAGAGTTGTAAGAGAGAGAAAGCTTGTGTACACCAAGGAGTGACAACTTGTGAAGTAAGGATTCATCCATTCTCTTCTCTCTACTTGAGCATTTTCTAGTATTACTTGCTTTCTTTACTTCTAGTTTTACTTGCTTTTTAATTCATGCTTTGCTTTTCTTTTGTAATGGCTAGTAGCTAATTCTTTCTTCTCATGGCTAGCTAACAACTTACCTTGCTAACTACTAACTCACGGGTGATTGCTATCTTTAATCTTGCAAGTTGTATGGTCTTCTCTTCTCCGATGGGTTACTTTCATGCTTGGCTAGTATCTTGTTCTCCATATGATTCATGTGTGCCTCATTTAGAGCCTTGTCTAGAACAAGTGCCTTGATGGAACATGGAGATGGATCACCAATATGCTATTTGTTGTACAACTTCTTTACTTCCATTAATGAATGTTGTATCTTCTTCCTTAGCATCCCTTGAGTGTAGCTCTTTTGATTCCATTATTGAAAGTCTAATTTGTAGGCCTATGACATCTATGAGGCTACAAGACAAGTCCAAGAATGATCACCCGTCATCCAAGTGTGAAAGTAATTAGACCAACACGCAAGACAAATCTTTGCCGATGAATCAACATGAGGCATGCATTCACCATCACGGAGTTTAGTAAGTTTTAGCAAGGAAGTAAGGTTAGCTAGTCATGGTTTTCTCATCTTAAATTCTTTCTACAAGTTTTCATTCCATTTGTTTTCTTTCCAAAGTAAATATCATCTTTGATTTCTTTTCACTTTCCATCATGAACATATCCACCAATTCTTTTACTTCTTTTTCCAATTTGTTTTTATTCTTTTAAGACAAAGAAGAATCTTCGTTTTCTTCCTTCACTACAAACCGTAACGCTTCCATCGCAAGCTCTCCCTGAGAATCGACTCGGTATAGCCCATGCTATAACGGAGATAGGAAAGGGTACATTAATCATTTTGAATACATTTGTGGAGTGATCAAAGCACTTGAGGTTGTTTCTAAACCTTATCTCTTTTTATTGAATATTTTTGTGTGCAAATTATACTCCACAATACAACACCTTTCCTGTCCAACCAGTCACCTGTAAGGTCTCGGATCCTTCCTTTGCCAATTTGATTACGGAAGATCCAGCTTTCTGGTGGCAACCAGTCCTTTGCAAATTTTGATCAAAGAAGATCCAACTTCTTGATGGCAAAATCTGCCATTATGCGAAGGATTACGGCCTTGTGCAGGAGGAAGGCCTTTCGTGTCCAGTTAGTTTGGCTTGAAAGTAGATAGGACCACTTGTATGCTTTTGGAGCAATGATTCGGTTATACGAAAGACCACTTTGATGTAGCGTCAATATATCTTCTCTTTTGAATCAAATAAAATGTTTATTTTTTGCTTATCTACTTTGTTTCTCTCCTTTTTGATCCGAGAACACTTGAAGTGGATTAGCTTTAGGTAAGTCTTTTCCTTAGGAGGAATTAGAAGCTCTCAGCGAAGCTAAACTTCCGGCGAAGTTGGAGACTAACACCCAACTGAGTCAGGAACAAATCTCTGGCGGAGTTATCGCGGAATTTTCGTGAAGCCAGAGCTTAAGGAACTTTTCTCAGCGAAGTTATTCAAGTGTTGTGCAAAGTCGACACTAAACTCATGGTGGAGTTAGACCTTAGCGGGGCTGAAGTAACGCTTCTCGGGAAGGCGCTTAGGCACCGTTTCAAATTAATTTGAAACGACTGCCTGCGCTCCTTTCGAGGAGGTGACATTTAGGCAATCATCAGCCTATAAAAGCCTGATCGGGCTGAAAGAGAAGGCACCTATTCTCTTTGAATTTTCAGAGAACTGCAAATCTCTTCTTCTTCTTTCTCCTACATTTGGAATTTCAAGAACTTCTTCAGTTCTCCAATGGCTCCCAAAAGACGAGCAGGAAAGGAGGTAGCAACTTTCACAACGGAGGGTCCTTCTCCTCCTCCGGTCATCGAACGACCTATCGCGGGTAGGGATCTTTCACTTTTATTCAGAGATTTTCATCTCTTCTTGAAGCCAATCTTTCGGCTATCTCATAATGAAGAACGATCCATTGTGATCCAATGATCTCAGGGAGTTCAAGTCCCTTAATTTTCTTGATTTCTTGATTGAGAATCTTAGAACCGAAGGGTCTCTTCTTCAAGCTTCCAGGCGAAGCTGTCCCTTAGGCGGTTTACATCCTGTTGAATGATAGGATGTGAAGCTAGCCTTAGAAGCGCGGTTGGAAAAGGACCTTAATGCCTGCGAAATAATTTTTAAGCAGCAGTATTCTTCTGGCGAAGTTAGCTCTTGGGGCTCCTTCGCGTTGAGGCCAAGCTTTCAGAGCGAAGCTAATACTTGGAAACTTTTCTGCATCCTGCCTTCACGTGGAGTGCGGAATTAAGCTGCAGCTATGAAGCTGAGCTTCGGGGCGAAGCTGTTGTTAGGCCAACTTCGCTTGGAGGGTGAATCTATGCCTTAACAAAAAAATTATATTCTTATTTTAGCTTTCCTTCAGCCGATGAACTAATCATAGTTTCTCCTTATTTTTGCAGTGCACTATACTCCTGGTCCTCTGAATAGTCTCTTTGGAATAGCCAGGGGGCTAGACGGTAATGTCAGCCTGCAGTTCCAAGGGCAGGCTTCATTATTCAGCGAGCAGAGTGCTCCTGGTCGGGATGCACTTATTCATGCTGGAGATCAGCGTACCATAAGGAGCATCTTAACTACTGCTCCCCTTGAAGATTCCGACCGAAGAATCTATCGGAAGCCCGGCTTCATGTTTGTAGATGCAGCGCCAGACAACGATCACTAGCTGCTAGCCGGAGAGGGGCAGTGGATTTTCAAATTGGATGGTGAGAAGTACTATCTCCCATCTAGCAAGCGGCATTTTCCCTCGTCTTTTTTTCAATGTGTGACGAGGGCTCGGAAGATGCAGTGGCAAGTGACTCGAACTACTAACTCCGTTCACGTGGGGAAGTTGATAGCTCCGTCCCCTGGTTACACGAGGGCGGGTCCTCCTCGCTGCATATTAGGTCTCCACCCTGGGAACGTACTTCCAGACATCCTAGTGGGAGAAAATCCCGCGGTGGCTCAGACCTTTGGAAATCAGTTCTTTAAGGTTCATGGCAATTATCCTGCCACTGATTTTAGGACCCCGGGGAATTCATTGCTGTTGATGATAGTGAAACTTCGGATGCAGTAGTCCTCGCTTTGAAGTGGATACAGGTGCTGAGGCTCCAGCAGCTATTTCTGGTAGAGTAGGCACAGCCCCCATGGAACATGCTGATGTGGAAGAAGTGGAGGAAGAAGATCTTGACGTCCACTTCAAGCGAAAGCGGGAAGGTAGATCTCGTAGGAAGAGGGTAGTGAAGAAGCCTCGTCGCTACGCTCCTATGGTTATTACAGAGGGTGAATCATCTACAGTGCCTCCTCCTGCTCCATTAGTCATTAGGCTGTTAGCTCCTAGGCAGACTACTGGTAAAGCTGCTCCGGACCCGGGTAAGATCAGCTCTGTTCTTGTAATATACTTCTTATATGTTCCATACAGCTCATTGTTTACTTCATAACTCAGGAACCGAGGCGGTGAAAGACCCGCGAGCTGAGGCTGCCGGAGAACAAGGGGAGCATTATGATCCCCTGTTCACTTATAGAGAAGGTGATGAAGCTGGCTATTTCACTGTCTCGAAAGAGTTTGGAGGTGATGCGGCTGATGTAGATCCTTCGGGTGCTGGGACTTCAAAAGGAAGTCCTGTAGCTTCTAGCTCTTTTGGGTGGACCACAGAGGGTTCAGAAAGTGAAGGTGGGCCGGCCATCCGTGTTGACTCTGCCAAAGACTTTCCTATGGATCCTGAGAGGACTGAAGCCATTGTCGAAGGATTTCAGAGAGAGACTAAGGCCACGGCAGTTGAGGCGATATCATCTTTTGGTAGTGTTTTGACCTTTTGACTGCTGCTATTCATTACGCCTTACTTAAACAAAGTCTTGTCACGATACAGGTGTTCCACTTTTGGGTACATCGACTTTGAGGGAACCAGCCAGTCTTCGCAAAGGGGTCAGGGGTGAAGCGAGTACTTCGACAACGATGGATGCTGCTGAGTTGGATGCTTTGTATCACGGGTTGCCCTCTTATCATCCTGAACCTGCCAGAGGAAAGGGGATTGAGAGAACAATAGTCATGGAACCAACCTCACTTCCAACTATATCGGTGAGTGAGGTGTCATCGGTTTTGCCGGTGCCGCCTATTTTGCCGAGCGTGGAGCTGAAGGTGATTATCAGTCCTACTTCCCCAACATTGGTGGTTGAGCCAGCTCTCCCAGACATAGTCACTAGACCTACCTCAGTTGTGGCTGGTGTACTGGTCTCAATGAGGACTCCTCCGAGATCACCGACGACCCCTCGTGTTGCTGTAGCCAGTGCTTCTATTATTTTCTCCATAGTTACACGGTGAAGCCAGTGGAAACTCTGTCTTCAGGGGCTGATCGTTTGTCGGGAGTAATTGAGGCCGAGAACTAATTCGTGGCTGAGTTAGTTGACAGCTTTTATAAGGGCTCAAAGAGATCCATTGCTTTGGTCTTGAAAGGCTTAACTACCTCATTTTCTGCTTTAAAGGTGGTCTTCTCCCGAAGCATTGACAGCATCCGAGACTTTGGAGGTGATGACCAAGCCGCCACATTGGAGCTTCTGGTGGACAGACTCGAGAGGGATGTGGACGAATGGCGCCGTCTTAGCCATTCAGATCTGGAGTCTTCAGTTAACGAACGGCTTGCGCATCTTGTTGCTCAGATGCATGAAGCTCATCTCGCCGCTCAAGAAGCTGCTAAGACAATTTCTTCTGATTTAAAATACTTAGAGATAAGGAAAGTAGAGCTCGGGGATGCCATAAACGCTTCTAGCAGTGCTCTTCTTGATGCTGAGGATAAAATTAAAAAGGCCAAGGAAATGATCAAGAAGGCTAATCTCCTTTTGTCCAAGGCTGAACTAGTGCGTCTTGAAGAGACTGCTCGACTTGAGCAGCTTAAGGCCCAAAATGACGAAGTCTTGCGGCAGGAGCTATCACAGAGGGCAACCTTGGTTGAGATTGAAGCTCACTTGACCCAGACTGCAAGCTTTAATAAGGCCGAGTTGAGGTCGCAGGCGCTTATCAGGGCTGCTGAAGAGAGGAAGACTAGGCTGGCCACTCTTGAAGAACAGATCAAGTCCTATGAAGCGTCGTCGTAGCTTGTAATCTATGCATTCATGTATCCCTCTTTTGGAATCAATAAAAAGTGATTTTATTTTGACTCCCCCGTTACATTTTCAACTTGTTTTATCTTCTGAATTCTCGCTTTCAAGTTGTATTGTAGCCCTTAAAAGAGAACGGAATAATGATATAACTAATCTAATCAGCGATGATAAGTCGAGAGAGTTAGTCATACATTTGAGAAAATAGTCCTTACTGGACTAAAAGATGAGACCTGGCTATCTGCTGGTTCAGAGGTCGCAATGACTTAACCGATTAAGATGCCACCAAACTCAAAATTTTGTCATATGATGACAAAGGAATAGTCCTTGCCGGACTGAAGGATGATACTTGGCTATCTGCCGGTTCAGAGGTCGTAATGACGTAACCGATTGAGAAGCTACCAAGCTCAAAATTTGTGTTATGATGATAAAGAAATAGTCCTTACCGGACTGAAAGATGAGACTTGACTATCTGCCGGTTCAGAGGTCGCAATGACATAACCGATTGAGAAGCCACTAAGCTCAAAATTTTGTCATATGATGACAAAGGAATAGTCCTTGCCGGACTGAAGGATGAGCTTGGCTATCCGCCGGCTCAGAGGTCGCGATGACATAACTGATTGAGAAACCACCAAGGTCAAAATTTGGATGGGACTTGGAAGAAATTGTCAGAGGTATATTGTTAATGTGACAATCAAAGAAGTCCACTAAAAACTGAGTGGGACTCAAAAACTCACTGGGGAGCTAGAAAGTGAATCCCATAAAAGATCATATGTCAGAGGTGTAATGTTAACGTGACAAAAAGAACTTCGTAGGAATTCGGAAAGCAATTTGTCAGAGGTGTAATGTTAACTTGACAAAAAGATATGCCAGAGGTGTAGTGTTAAACATAACATGGAAAGGTTTCGTTTTCACTGAGAAAATCAAGGAAAGTCTCGTTTTCACTGAGAAAATCGAGATCACTATCATAGGTTTAATGTTAACATAACAGCGAAATGGATGTCAGAGGTGTAGTGTTAAACATAGCATGGAAAGGTCTCGTTTTCACTGAGAAAATCGAGGAGATTACTGTCATAGGTTTAATGTTAACTTAACAGCAAAATGGATGCCAGAGGTGTAGTGTTAAACATAGCATGGAAATGTCTCGTTCTTACTGAGAAAATCGAGGAGATCACTGTCATAGGTTTAATGTTAACTTAACAACGAAATAGATTTGCGGTATGAGCGATTTTGGTCAAAAGTGTAGTATTAACTTGACCGAGAGATTCATTTACTGTTAGAGGTCTTAGAACATAGTGGTAATTCGAGTGGATCGATCATTCTTTATATGTGGTCTTACCATTCTATGGGTGAGAATTGGTAAGTGATTTTGGAGAGGGAATCAGATGGGAACAGGTCCCTTAGGATTTTTAGTAAATTCTCAGCTGTCAACGGGTTTGATATGTCTTTACCAACTACCATTTGAGTCAGGCTAGCCATGCTATTTCCCTCAGCATGATGAGTTGTCAAGGACTTATGTTGGGCTTAAAGGCCAACATTTTCCTCTACCCTTAACCGTGGAATCAAATGGGAACAGGTCCCTTAGGATTTTTAGCAAATCCTCAGCTGTCAACGGGTTTGATATGCCTTTACCAACTACTGTTTGAGTCGGGCTAGCCATGCTATTCCCCTCAGCATGATGAGTTGTCGAGGACTTATGTTGGGCTTAAAGGCCAACATTTTCCTCTATCCTTAACCGTTAAAGGTGTTGGATCATTTGGTTAGTGTATGTGTAACCTTGATTCTTCTTTGTGACAGCCAGTGTATGATCAGCTTCCTACTGGTTTATGGTTTGTATGATCCTGTCTGTAGGAAAAGAGAGGAGCGTTCCTTTTGGATTCGAGGGTCTTGATCAGAGGTGTAATGTTAACTTGATCACGAGAAGGATCCTTAATCAAGAATAATACTTCTTTAAGAACTTGTCGTTGATCGGCATCATGAGTAAATCACCATCTGAAGTCATAAGGCGATATGCTCCGTTTGAATAAACTGTTTCTATTACAAATGGTCCCTCCCATTTGGGCTGAAATTTGCCTTTGGTTTTGTACGTCATGATCATTGGTCGTCTGACGGCTAAAATCAAATCTTTTTTCTGGAAGACTCTTTGTTTCACCTTCTTACTGAAGGCTTTTGAGATCCGAGCTTGATACAACTCAATGTGCTGCTGAGCTTGTAACCGCTTCTCATCTAGGGCTTCGAGCTCTTGAAGACGCAACCGATCATTGTCCTCTGATGTGATCTTAGTGATCAGAGCGACTCGTAATGATGGCATCTGAATTTTCAACTGTATGACTGCTTCACACCCTACACCAGGGAAAAAGGCGTATTGCCTGTCGGGGTCCGAACCGTGGTTCAGTAAGCCCATAGACATTCACTAAGCTTCTCATTCCAATCTCGCTTATTCGAGGAGACAAACTTTTTGAGTAACTTAATGATTGTCTTGTTGAATGCTTCCGCCAAACCATTAGCGGCGGGATTATAAGCAGTTAAAGCCACATTCTGAATTTAGTACTTAGCACAGAATTGATAGAATACCTGGCTTATGAACTAGGGGCCGTTATCATGGATGATCCGCCTAGGGATACCAAATCAATGAATGACGTGGTGTTTGATGAAATTAGCCACGTTGGAAATTTTAACTTCAACCAGTGGTATGGCTTCTGTCCACTTTGAAAAGTAATCAGTTATTGCCAGGATAAACTGGTGTCCTTTTGTCGAAGAGGGGCTGATTGGCCCTACGACATCGATTCCCCATGCTTCAAATGGCCATGAAGCAACAGTTGGATGGAGCAACTCCGGAGGCTGGTGTATGAAGTCCGCATGAATTTGGCATGCTCTACACCTTCGTGCATATTGGATGGCATCGGCTACCATGGTTGGCCAATAATATCCAAGCCTATGCAGTCTGTCTTTAAGTTTTGGACCTGGCAGATGAGCTCCGCATATGCCGTCGTGTGCTTCTTTAAGCACTTCCTGTGCCTCTGAATTAGAAAGGCAACGGAGGAGGACACCGTCATATGAACGACGGTAAAGTGTCTTTAGAGTTGGATCATAGTAAAAACGGAGAGACCTTCGTCTGATAGATGCCGCTTCTTTAGGATTGTCTGGTAGCAGACCATGTAGAGCATAGTCGATGAAAGAAAATCGTCAATCTCTCGGCTCAAGATCCGTTGAGATATTATAGACCTCTCTGGTTCTTAACATATGTTTAAAGCAAACAAGGTGTCAAGTCGCCACTGTAAGGTGATACTCGGTGTCGATTGGCAAGGCTAGTGTTGTTGCTAATGCAGCAAGAGCATCCACCATAGTATTCTGAGATTGAGATACGTGCTCGATGTAGAAGCCATCAAATAGATTAGCCATTTCGATGACTGCGTGATAATAAGGCACCAAATCCTCGTGACGGACCTCATATTCACCTTTAACCTGATTGATAATCAATTTTGAATCGCCGTAAGCTTCAAGGTAGTGTAGCCCCATCCGTGGGCGAGCTGAAGACCAATAAGTAGAGTATTTTATTCTGCTACATTGTTGGAGCATGATTCCGTCAGAGAAAATACTCTAGGAAGGACGTGATTTTGCGGAGAGATAAACACAACCCCTATGCCTGTAATGATCCTGCCTTTAGGGCCTATTCATGATGCTCCACCGAAGAACACCTACCAAACTTCATCCTCTGAAGTTACATTGGATTCAAAGACTTCATCTGAAATATCTTCATAAAGTTTTGAGTTTTTCGGAATCAGATGAGCAGCCAAGAACTCTGCAAGGGCCTGGCCTTTAACCGCCTTTTGAGGGATAAAGAGCATGTCGTATTGAGACAAAAGAAGCACCTATTTAGCTAATCTTGAATTCAATGATCCTGGCTTTGTCATGAGAAGACGCAAAGGATTCACTCTCGAAATGACATGTATGGTTTGGCCGACCAAATAATGTCGTGTCTTCTGAACGGCAAAGACAAGAGCTAAGCACTCCTTCTCAATAGGATTATAGCGAGATTCCGCCCTTATCAGAGTCCTGCTCAGATAATAAATGGCCTGTTCGTGACCATTGTCGTCTTTTTGAGCAAGCAGGGCACTAAGAGAATGGTTCATAGCTTTCACATAAAGTAAGAATGGTTTCCCTGATGTCGGAGCTACCAAGACTGGAGGTTTTGTGAGATATCTCTTGATATCCTCATAAGCTCCTGACAAGCTTGATCCCATACAAAGGAAACACCCTTTTTCATGAGTTGGGTGAACGGTTGACAGCGGCCTGAAAGATTTGCGATGAATCTTCTAATATAAGCCAGTCTACCTTGTAAGCCTCTAAGCTCTATGAGATTCCTCGGTGGATGCATGCTCTGGATGGCTTTGACTTTGTCTGGGTCAAGATGAATTCCTTTTGATGTAACAATAAACCCAAAGAACTTGCCACTCGAAACTCCAAGAAGGATTTTGTCAGATTCATCTTCAGCTGATGAGCCCGCATTATGCCGAACATTGTTCTCAAGTCACGAAGATGGTCATTCTTATTGCGACTTTTGACAGCAATGTCGTCGACATAGCATTCTACCATTTTTCGGAGATGATCGCGGAAAATTGTGTTCATTGCCCGCTGATAGTTTGCTCTGGCGTTCTTTAGTCCGAAGGGCATCACAGTATAGCAATATACCCCAATGGTGTTCAAAATGAAGTATGCTTCTCGTCATCGGGATACATTTTAATCTGATTGTACCCTGAAAAGCCGTCCATGAAAGACATTCTTTCGAATCCACAGGTATTGTCAATCATGACATCGGTGATAGGCAGTGAGAATTCGTCTTTAGGACAAGCTGTATTGAGATCACGGTAGTCGATGCAGATCCGTATTTTCCCATTCTTCTTGAGGACGGGAACGATATTAGCAACCCAATCTGGATGATGTTCTCCCGTATGAAGCCACATGCAATGAGCTTATGAACTTCGACTTCAATAGCCTCCATAATGTTCAGACGAAACCGACGTTGTTGCTGCTTGACTGGCTTGGCATCAAGTTTGATATTCAGACGATGCATGGCTACTTGTGGATCAAGTCCGGGCATGTCTTCGTAGTTTCATGCAAAAACATCTATATACTCCTTTACGAGTATTATTAATTCTTCTTTTTTCATAAGTGATAAGCTCTCACTTATAAAGATGGGTTTAGGGTGATCTTGACTACCCAAGTTGACCTGGATCACCTTGTCTTCATTAGGTGGTTCACGCTGTTCGAATCGCTTTTTCCATTGGAGACCTAATTACTGAGCCCATGGTTCCTCATCAGTAGCTTTTGCTGGCTCCAATTGACTGCTTGAAGTCATATTAATGGTGAGATTCTCAAACAGCATTCCCACACTGACATCTGAGTCCCACTCGGAGGAAGAGGCAGAATGTGATGGGATTTGTTTGTCGTCCTTGGATTGGACCATTACTGGTGGTGTGGGTGTAACGTATCCCAACTCCCTGCGTGTGTTATCATAGTAATTTGCAGGTTTCCCTCTCGGCACAAAGTTACGCAGGAAACTACGTTTTCCTCTTCTAAAATTCAAGCCCTTCCCATGCTTCAGGTTGTATCCCATTTTCCTCATCATTCGGTGTGCTGGTCGCGCATAATGGAAAAATTGTTGGGTGTCTGAGTCTGAACTTGAATCTGCGGCTGTAGACCCTCGTGGTTGGGCTTTACCGAATATTATTGGTAACTGACCTTCTTTGGATGGAGGGATCACTAAAACGGCCCCTTCTATAGATTCCATGGGTGTATCAGATGTACTTGGTTTATGTAAAGGCATGTGCAGAGAGCTATCCGTAACGGATTCAAACAATCCAACACTCACAGGATAATCAAAGGAAATATTATCATTAATTACCCATTCGCCCTCACCTTCAGAAGGAGTGTTACATTAGGGATTATTAAGACATGCTATAATTGGTTCACCAATCAAAAGGGCTGGCATGTCTGCTTCAGATTCTGAATCCGCCTCATTGCCACTATCATCATTGTCAGGCAATGATTCTTTTGATCTTTCACTGGTCTCTTGATACAGGAGAGCGTCAGAAAAGTAATTTTTCACCCCATTGAATGGTTGCTTCTCAGCGAAGACAATTCGTACTGTTGCATCATCTTCAACATATTTGAAGCACGAGTGCAGAGTGGAGGGAACGATCCAGTTGGCGTGGATCCACGGTCATCCTAGTAACAAGTTGTATGATGTGTCAGCATCAATGACATAGCACGATACTTCTAACTTCAGGCTCCCGATTCGGCAACGGAGTCGAATTTTCCCAAGTGGATGACAACTTCCGGCGTTAAAATCATATATTATTGTAGTGGTTGCGGACAAGCTATATAGTGGTATACCGAGGAATTAGAGGAGCCTTTTGGGGATGATGCTGAGTGCAGACCCCGGATCAACTTGTACCCTTTCAATGCATGTTGAACTGATGTATCCGGTGTAGTATAAAGGTCGATCGTGCTTGTTATCCTTAAGAAGCATATCTTTCGCTGTGAAGGTAATAGCATGTACTTTTGATTGTACATTGTGGCATTTAGGGTAAGAAGACTGAGCGTCATCTTTTGGGATTTCTGGCATATACGTCAGGAATGATTCTGAATTGGCCAGTGCAACTCTGAGTGCTTCTCTTGTCTCTTTTGAGAGACGAAAGAGCTCGTGTATGGTAATACGAGCGGGGATATTAGCTAGCTGGGCTAATATGTCAAAATGAAAGGGCATGTCAAGCCCTAGGCCTGAAGGCTTCTTCAGGATATGGTCAAACCGGAATTTCTTTGGCTTCTCCTTTCCCTTGGTTGGGACTGAAGTGGGTGTTGCAATTTATACTGACGTCATCTGCTGTTGTGTCTCGTTAGTAGCTTTCTCATACTGTTTTAAGTATGATTTTTCAGATCGAGTACCTGTTGGCTGAGGTACATCAGCCTGCATCATGCAAGCGTGCTTTTCCCCTTCAGAATCGCTAAGAGAAGCTGATGTGAGGTTGCCATCATCTGGCAGGATGGAGACAACATTGCAAGATTTGCCCTTTGACTTGGACTTCTTTGAATCCTATTGTTCGTCTTGGACAAGGTTTGGGTGTATCCACATGATTTCCCCTGTCTCCAGTGTCAAGGGAACAAGAACCTTATTCTCTTGAGTTTTAGCTGAAGAATGCTTGATTTCCAGCCATGGTGCAGGGATTGGATAAGTCCCGTCAGGAACTGTGACCTTTGGAGTTTTGCCGAACTCGAGGGTCACCATGTTTGTAGTGACTTTCTTTTGCTCTGACTTCAGTGTCAGGACTCCGACGTCGATTAAAACTTGAATTCTGTCCTTGAGGATAAAACACTTGTCAGTAGGATGATGAATCATCCTATGAAAGAGACAATATTTGGGATCGTTCGTGCGTCCTATTTCATTAGGATGCCGAGCATCTGGCAGCTTCAATTTATTCCCTTTGTGGAGTAAATGGAATATTGTGACCCCTTGATCGTCTTTGAAGGAGTACTGTTTCGGAGGAAATTTGGACTCCTGATTATTGAAGCCGCTCTTCTTGGCCTTCGACTGAACATCCCCTGATAATTCGACGGACATAGTCTCTTTGCCTTTGGCTTGAGAAGACTGTGCCATGTCACCACGCCTTTTATTATTCATACCCTATTTTTCTTTAGGGGTGGATGGTTCGAACTTTTTAGCCGACTTTTCAGCTATCTCAGCTTGCTCGACCAGTTCTTTCCAGGTATGGGGTTTGACAGCTCCCATGCGAATTTCTACTTGATCTAAGAAGTTGTGCCTGCATGTCTGTAAGAGCATGGGTAATGGCATCCCTGCTGGGCACATCAGAGACAAGTTTCTGAACTGCTCAATGTAGTCACGGACAGATTTGCCCTTCTTCTGTATGGTAGAGAGGAGTTTGTCCATGGTTACCTCGGTATTGTCTTCATAGAAACGAGAAAGAAATCGGGTTTCCAGGTCGATCCAGGAATTGACGGAGTCCTGAGGGAGACTTCGGAACCAGTCAAATGCTACCCCCTTTAAGGTGCCAATGAACAGTCTGGCCATGATAGCATCATTGTCTATAACGTTGCCGGTCTGAGACTGGAAATAGCAGATGTGCTGGTTTGGCGAGCTCTTACCATCATACGTATGTAACGTTAGTGGTTTGAACTTTGGTGGGTATGGCACTGAATCCCATTCCAGCGGGTAAGGACGGACTGCCCCTACTTTCTTTAGTTCATCCCTCTGAGGTAGGGATGCAATTTGAGTTTGGATGCCTTTAAGAACTTCAGCGTCTAAAGAAGAATTCTCCTTTGACTTCTCAGTTTTTTGTTGTTCATTGCTAAAATGTTCTTCCTCACCATGGTTACTCCCAGTATCATTGTTATTCCGGTTATTGAGGAGTTGAGCAAGCATATGTTGAATGTTGTCCAAAGCTTCTTGCTGGGTCTTAGAAGTTTTCTCCTGAGCTTCCAACCGTCGACGAAGGTCATCATTACCATTATCAGCCATATTCGCTGATACTCTATCCATTCGTACCGAGCTGACTGTTGCCGAAGAGGCATAACCACTGTCTTCGTCCTCTTCATCAGACCATTGGACTAATCCTTTTATTAGTTCTGGTGAGTTTATTGCAATTGAGGAAGATGGCTGTTCATAACTGTAGGGTATTGCGACCCTAGATCTGGTGTTCCGAAAGACACCTTCTTCATGTACCAAGACTTCGCGAAGGCCCGGGCTATAATCTGGATCTGGGGAACTATAGGGAGTGTCGTGCGATGCTTGTCGTGCGACGCTCATCTGCCCCTACGCAGCTCTCGTCCCCTTTCGATCATGTTAACAGATACAGAGGGCAGATCTTGCGATACGCTCTTTTTGCGATGTTTCACCGGAGCTTGCACCGACAGTCGATCAAAAACTGATCATCAGCCTGGAGGAGTAGCGGGGATTGGTCCTAACCGGCAATGGACTGAGTGGACTATCACCAACTGACATCCCACTTGTTGACAATAGGAGGGAGAAGTTTGGAAAGATTCTGACTTTCATTTACTTGTCAAGAATTCCCGCAAGTCAGAACCAGTTGGGCCTAAACGATCCAGCGCAGAGGCTCTGTTGCATTGCGCATAGAATGACGTCCTGTTCTTTTCATCACCGCAGAGGTAATTAGCATTAAATAGTTCTTTAGCCCTAACTTCGCGGCTAAGAACCTTGGGAATGTCCTTGAGTGTTGAAGCTGCATAAGCACCGCTATTAACACTTAGGGACGATCCCTTAGCTCCACTGCGAAGGGCGAGCTTAGTGCTTGATGAACTGGGGATTGAAGCACGCTGTGGTGCTTTATCCGCTATATTGCTGTGAAGGTGATTAGCCCTAGATAGTGCTTTGGCTCTAAATTTACGGCTAAAAGCTTTGGAAATGCCCTTGGGCGCTGAAGCTGCGTAAGCACCGCTATCAGCACTTAGGGACAATCCCTTAGCTTCGCTGTAAAGAGCGAGCTTACTACTTGAAGAACTGGGGAATGAAGCATACTGTGGTGCTTTGGTTCCAGCTTCGCGGCTGCGAACATCATGCGTACCCTGAGGTACTGTGATTGGCACACCATCAGTAGCTTCGCTCATAAGAACGAGGCTAGTGCGATGAGTTACTGCTACTGAATTAGGCGAAGGCATGGTCGTCGTCGTAACTTCGCGGTTAAGAGTCTCGACGAAGCAAGCAGGCATCTTGCCTTTTTCTTCGCGAGAGGGACAAACTTGTGGCGTAGCCACGCCTGAAGCTTCATACAGAGCCTTCTGTTTTGGCCTCTACATCTGCTTTGAAAAAGGAGATTTAGGTTTGCAAGGAACCTGACTAGCCACACGCAAGGCTGAGAGGGGTTGGGAGGATTCTGCTCCGAAACCTTGGCCATCGAAACCTTTCTATGCTTTCGTGCATGGAGCATTAGACCACCCCTAGAGAGGAGTTCTTCGAATTTTCCTTGGTTAAAGTGAACGACTAGGTTTTCGAAGGTGACAGGCTGAAGATTCTGACCCTTGCATTGCGGGCTTGCTTCTTTGTTACGCCAGAGGACCGTGGTAGGCTCACAGAGAGCCTCATCTGTCTTCACAGAGACTTGCTTCGAAGACTTAGCCAGAGGAGCTCTGGCTACACCGGCTTCCTTGAATTCGGAAGTAGACCCGAAGGTCTGTTCGTCACATTGCGATACTTAATTCTCAACAGTGGAGAATTCAATCCCCAGCGGAGTCACCATCTTGTTTTCCATTGATTTTGCAAAGGGGAAAACTTACAAAAAAGGGGTCGAGGAGCTAAATTACAAGTACTCTATAAAGATTACAAGTAGATCTTCTCTGAGATTCTGGAGAAGTGTGCCGATAGGAGTCTGGTCAGCGCGCGACCACTTTGTCCCTTTGACGATGCGATCGATGGGATTCCCTTCTCGCCTGGTTCGGGGAATCAGAGAACAGAAGGTTGGTAGAACCCTCTTGTTACTTCTCAAACTGCCTCCTCTTGAGAATTTCTTCTCGCTTGGTTTCAGAGATTCCTTGAGAGGGAGGAAGATCTTAGGGTATCAGCACCCTAATTAAAGTAGTTCTCTGATTTCTTGGAAGCAAGAGAATAGATCTCTGTTTAGCCGTCTCTCTCTGTGCGGTGTCTCTGTGCGTGCCTGTGTGTCTGTCTTCGTATGCCTCTGGTGGGCTATTTATAGGGAGAGCAGGGGTATAATTGTCCCTTGAAAGTTTGAAAACAGATTGAGTCAGTCTGTTTAAATCTGGAAAGTAGCCTTGCCGCGAGGCTAGAATCAACTTCTGTGAAGCTAGGAATAGCAGGTAGCGTCGATCTCCTGATCTGTTTTAATTCTTTCCAAATAACTAAAAGATCTCCCCTGATCTTCTTACTTGTTTTAGGAGAGTCAGGAGATTATGATAAAAAGTGCCAAATTTGATCTCAGATTTGATCTTGATTAGATTTGATCTTAAATAGATTTGATCTCATCTGGAGATTTAATTGGTCAAAGGTTGACCATAACAGACCCGCAGCGGAGCTGCCGCGTCGAGCTCGCAGCGGAGCTGGAAGGAGCATCTGGCGAAGTCAGAAGAAAGCTCTTTAGCGGAGCTGGATAAACATCTGTGGCGAAGCTACCGAATATCCTTCTGCGCGGTTGCGTGTGACTTCGAGCGAAGCTAACACTCTGCGGAGTTAACTGAGCACTTCAGGCGAAGCTGTAAGTTAGCTCCCTGATGGAGCTTTGAACGGCTCCAAGGCGAAGTTGGACAAACTTAACCTCTCAGGTGAGGCTATCCCCTTGGGCTCATGTGATGCTGAGTGTTAAGCTAACCTAGCATCTTAGACCTACTTAGGTCTCTTCAAAGACAATCTGGGCTCACTGTCTGCTTCACTGGATCAGTAGAGTCCAAGTTGTTGATCTGTCCCTCGAAGATGGGTACAGAACAGGTCGTCAGCTTGTCTGTCACTTGTCTTTTGTAAATGTCAACAAGTTAGACATTATTCCGGCCAGTAAGGAATCTTGTCTTTTTTAGGGTGTCAACAGAAGTTGATTTTCTCGATTTTCTCGAGTTAGTATTGGTTCCCGAACATTTCATTTCAGAGCCCAAATCATTCATTCCACAAAATCCATTCTATTGTTCGACCAAGGTATTGACCATAATAACTCCGTGATGATTTTTCAATACTGGTCATAAGAAGGGAATAAGTTTCATGATAGGATCTTTCATAATCCTATTCATTTTGAGGACTGTAAATATGTAAATAGAAAAGATGCCAATAAAGGTGGGTTCGTGAACCACCATATTATTTTGATTAGGCAGAAATGATTGGCCCAATCTGACCACCACTGGAATCGCCACCTTGAGGTAACAATTTTCCTTCCCTTTCTTCTGTTTCATACATTTATTCATTAATTCATACATTGAGGATAATGCATGAGATAGGTGTTGGGGAGGGTTCTAACATAACTTAGATTTTCTTTTTATTATTAAAAAAATTAACATTTTCTTTGCTCTTAAAAATTTTTTGAAAATAGAAACAATATTTTGACCTATTTTTTGTAAGAAATTAAGTTAATTTTAAGAAATAGGAGAATCATAATTAGGATTTCTTATACTTGGTCAAAATAAAATTATTTGTTTGATTTCTAGAGTTAGGAAGAAAATTTAGAAAAATAATTTAGTCTTGATTTTTACCTTAATGAAATATGCATGCTTTATGCACTTACACACTTAGGATTCAAAAACAAAGATTTTTATGCCTTATTAAAAAAATAAAAAAATAAAATATATAAATGTATAATATATCAAAAATCCTCTGATTAAGCTGGGTATTTGTGTCTCATAAAGTATAAGTATTCACACTTAAAAGCGGTTCATATAATAAAATTCGTAATTTTGTGGCCTTGTTTGCTTGAGTCCTTAAGTCCTTGGGGTATTTTCTTATCCGGTGCCCTAAAACCGTTCGGTTTGAGAGTCACTGACAAAAGGCTATTACATGAGCAGATTAGAAAGCCTAATAGAATTAAGAAATAATACCACAAAAATATTAAAAAAAGAGAAGAAATAAGGCATAAGAGTTAGAATTAAAGAATCCTGAGTTAAAATCTCACGGTCATAAAGATGCATATAACTTAGGGAAAAATAATAGACTAGATGAGAAATGTAGTTTGACTCCTTATCTTGATTGATAATAAGTTTTTGAATAAAGACTAAGTTTAGGAGTGAAAAGTTTGATTTTCCTATAACTTATAGATTACTTAATTCTTACAATAATACTTCAAATATTTTTCTCTTTCAAAATGTGTTTTCAAAATACTAATACTTTATTTCTTTTTTTTTTTGAATTTTGTGGGTGTAATCCACTGAAAACCCTCACAAGACAAAACTCGTCCTCTAGGAAAAATCTAGAGGTTTAAAAGTTTGTTGCACATGCTCAGTGAAATCGCGTTACCTGCGAAAGTGGTCTAATAATTTTTTAAGTTTGGTTTGAGGGCGAGCAAAAGATAAGTGTGAGGGCGTGATCAGTCACTGATATTGCATATATATTGTCACATTCTCATATCTATTATATAATAAACCCTATTGTTTAGTCTTATTTTTGTTTAATAATGTGTAGGCCCATTACTAAGGGAGAAGGAAGAGAAAAAGGGCCCAAAAGCCCATCAAAATTCTGATTTAATTCAGAATTAATTCAAATAAAAAATCAGGGCAAATCAGGGCAAATCAAAGAAGATAAAGCCAGTTGATCAATCAGTTAAATCAGATCTCTAAACATCAAGTGGTTAAAGCTGAAAATCAACAGAAGAATCGTCAAAATCAAAAGATCAAACGATATATCTTTTTGGATAAACGGACGAAACAAAGAAAGAGAAGGATCTGCTCCCAGGATGTGGCAATCTGGCCACATCCTAGCCACGGATCCGTGGCCAAAGCCGTGGATCCGCGGGTTTGTTGCAACATATGGGGGAGCGTTTTGCTCCCCTATCTTCTCACACACTCCCCTTTTAATTTTTGCCTATAAACACTGAGATTTCTCAGTGTACAGAGGACGATTAGGCAGAGATAGATTCTTAGGTGAGTTTTTATTCTAGTTTAGTGTAGGTTTTTATTTTTTTCATGCATTTTTAGTTTTCATTTATGTAATTCAGAGGATATTAGAGTTTCATAAGAGAATGAGAGTGAAGCTTGTACTGAGAGTGACACTGGTGTAAGTTGTTCGTCTCTTCTTTTATTGTTACCACATTGAATCTAAAGTTACATTTTTTTTATATATTCTTCTTGTTTTTGTGTTCTTCTTTTTTTTTTTATTTCTCTTCTTTTGGTACCAATTGCAATCCAAGTGAGTCTTATAGCATCGAAAGAGCTTTGCCATTACGAGTGCCACCGACAGCTCATGGCGATGGATTTTAGTCTCAGTTTGTATCATTTCATACTTGTATCGTCTTGATGATGTAATGTGAACGGGACAGGAATCAACTCTTATGGGCTATTCGTTGATTGCCTCCACTTCAAGGTAACATCGTCTCCAAAGCTTCAAGGTAAGTTTTGGCTAAAGGAGGTAAGTATTTCTTTTAGGCTTTCTTTCTTTTCTTTTAATCTTTAGTTTAGATCACCTTCATCACTAAATCTCTACTATTTTTCACTTTCTTTGTACAAAATCACGATCTCCTTCTATCTACCAACTTTCACAATTTAACAATTTAACATAACTTATTTTCTTTTTTTTCAAGAACTAAAAGAAGAACTTTAACCATTTTTTGTAACTTAAAAGAGAACTTGCAAAAAGCTTCCATCGCTAATCCCTTCTTGAGGATCATGACCCACATAGCCACTTGCTATCACGGTAGCATTGAGTACCTTACACTACTATTATAAAGTTCTGAAATTTTGTATTTTTTGTGTGCAGGTTAAACCTCAATCAACCACCCAACCACCCTCTCCTCCCTCTCTATAACAACAGCTCCTTCCCATCGCCACCCTCTCTCTCTACCTCTCTCTAGCAAATCACCATTACTGCCACTCTCTCTAACCCTACATTCTCTCCACCGCAAACACCATTTTCATCACCTCCACCACCAAGAGCACCACCCTCTCTTTCCCTAGCTACCACCATCTCTACCCTAAACATCCTCTCTCTAACTCTCTCTCTACTCTCTCTCCTCCCTACCACACTCTCTCCCTCTCTCTTTACTTTCTCCCTTTTCCTCCCTGTTTTGTCCATCTTTCTTCCTTTCCATCTCACTTCCTCTCCTTCCATTAGTCTCGCTCTCTCTTTTCTTTCTCTCTCTAAAAACCACTCCCTCTCACTTTCTCTTACTACTCTCTCTGACTTCCTCTCTTTAAAAGCTCACGGCCATACCCCTCCCCTCACTGCCGCTTTCTTTCTCCTCTCTCTCACTACAAACCTCACTTTCTCACCCTCCATACTTTCTCTCTAGAAACACACAACCGTGTGCATGGTGTTGAGTATTTTTTAGAGATTAGGTGAGTACTCTTCCCTTGGTGCATGCACACATTCTCTGTATGGGTACCGTTATTCAGTTTTAGCAATTTTATGGTAAAATAATTGTGTAAATACTTGTATCGGTGTTCCAGGTGTTGGATGTACCATTGGATATATCTGGACTTATATTTGTGTATCTGGATATCTGTTATAATTTTTAAAATTTATCCGTATTTTTGTATATTTTTGGTACTAACACTGGTGCAGGTATTTGGACTAACAGTGGTTCAAGTTACAGGTACTCTGGCTAAAACCCTCGGGCGAACAGTCCTTCAAGATTGACGTCCGAGAGACCACACTGCGAGCTATCCAATAGGCATTTGGATCCTTATACTCTTTGGGTTTAGTGATCGCTTGGCAGGGTGGTTTCCAGGTTGCAAATATTGTGGGCTAAGCCCTCAGACGAACTATCCTTCGGGGCAGGCGTCGTATCTACGGGCTACCCAATAGGAACTGGTCATATACCCTTTGGGTTTCATGGCAGCTTAGCGGGTTCGCCCACTCAATCCTAATGGATCGTGCTGTGGATTATTTATTGATTATATAAGTGTGTGTTTGGTTGGTACTAACATTTCTGCAGATACCCATTTGGCCTTCTGGCTTGTGGGCTAAAGCCCATTTCCCGGGCTATCAAATAGGCAATGTTCTTTATACCCTTTGAGTTTCGTAGTAGCTGCAGGGGGTACACTTAATCGCTCTGTGGTTTTTTTTTATGCTCCGCATGGTAGGCGAGCTTAAAGCTCATCGCTTTATCACTAGACTCGCCCGAGCGAAATTTTGCCGGATGATAGAATAAAACGCTCGAGTCGTTCCCGTGTGGTAGTCCCGCCATGTGCTTTAGCAATCAACGCTGCTTGCTGACCTTGCCTCAAACAACTTATCTCCGCTTGTTTGTGCGCTTGGCTATATTACTATTTTATATTATTTTAATGGTTGTGAAGAGTTTGAAATAGTTACTATGATTTATTCTTGAATTGAGTCACATGATTTGCGTAGCTCCTGACACTTGATTCCAGATACTGATACACCATTTACTTGACTAGAATGTATCTTTTAGCTGATACTCTTGTACTTGATTGTATACTATAATATCAGACTCAATACTCTTAACACAAGGCTGGTACCATGACACCTGACTGGTTAAATTACTGAATTCACGAATATCGCCTATACAGGGACTTGACATGATTATAGTACAAGAAGTCTGGTCCCCCTAAACTACTATACTCATGTACTCCTGAACTCCTGAACAAGTATATACCTGATATGATCCTCTTATTCTTCGTAAATCGATTATCGTGAAGATAATTGGAAATTAACCTGGAATACCTTTAATAAAAGAACAACTTACACCAAGGCAGGGGAAACTAATGGAATCCATATGAACGTCTTTATAATAGCTCTATGTTGCACAACTACAACTTCAGAACAACCTGAGGGGTCTAGGTGGGGTGAACTGGCACTCTGTACTGATTCCACTACTGTTCCAGGTTTAAGACCCTTACAGCCTAACGGTTGGTTCCAGACTCCAGTACCGGATGCTCTTGAGGCTGTTGTCCTCGGTATGCATGAGTCCTACTATAAACATGATTCATTGATCCCCCATCAATTTTCAATAACCAACATCGCCTTACTCATATGTGGATATATGTGTGCTTGGATGCTGGGACATATACCTAAATATACGGGTCAGATGAGTCTTAAAAATAATAAAATTACTGACATAACAATGATATTAATCTTATTGACTATGCTACAACATGATGACACCATGGATATACCTATTTCTAAGCAATTTGGGTTGTATACACTTAATTGATAGAGAAATGAGGTATATGATATATATATATATATATATATATATATATATATATATATATATATATATATATATATATATATATATATATATATATATATATATATATATATATGAGGATTTTCTTGTCTGGTTTATCCCTCGACGTTGTAATCTCATGGATCCGATAGTTGAGTATACAATTGGATTTTCTACATCTACATATAACACTTTTAGTTGATAATTCATTACATGCTTGGATGCATATGCTTATAACACTGATTTCCAAGCATTACAATATTATTTCTTGGTCTAGTCCTAAATCTATTTATAGTTATTGTTCATTGCCTGCTCGCTTGAATTGAGTACATGACTCATTGTAACTCCTAATACATGTTTGTTGCCTATGTACGCTATTTGGCTTCATTTTACGTACTCATTGGGTTGCTTTTCTAACAACCCCTAAACATGTATGTCCAGATCCCGAATTTTGGTGTGAGGAGGATCCCTCTGTAGCAGACCAGACTTATTTGGAAAAGTAGGCAGCTCTTTAGTAGTTCTCTCCCTACCATGCAGATTCTTGACAGCTTATGAGATTTCCCTTCTGCAGCTCGTTTGCATCAATCTAGTCTTTTTATTCTACTTGTAAATTCATGTTTTGTATCGTCAAAATCATGTACAAATTTTTGTACTATGAATTCAGGTACTGTATAATAACATTGTACTTGTACTGTAATATTAGAATATATATTACCACACGTTTTTTATACTCTCACTCTTGTGCTTTGTTGATGCTTAACGTGTATGCTGTAGGCTATCAAAAAATTACTGCGGACAAAGCCTCAGACGCGAACCTCCCAGATGCGGAGATAGCTTCCAGTCTCAGACGCGAACCTCCCAAACGCGAAGCTCCCAGATGCGGAGATAGCTTCCAGTCTCAGACGCGAACCTCCCAGACGCGAACTTCCCAGACGCAGACCTTGCGTTCCAATGTCAGACGCGGAGGTCGCCAGACGCAGACCTCGCGTCCCAATGTCAGACGCGGAGGTCGCCAGACGCAGGCCTCGCGTCCTTTGTCAGATGTGGACCTCAGCCTGCTCCGCGTTTCAACTCAAACGCAAGCCTGAGCAGCTTCGCGTTCCAACACAGACGCGAGCCTGTGAGCTCCACGAGGACCGCGTCCAGCGCGAGGCCCGCATTCTGCTATAACTGACAGCCACGAACTTGGTCAGTTACACTCCATTTTCTCTCCACATAATGGGGAATAACTTCCCATTATGGAGAGGTTTAAGGGGTTGGTTACACCCCAATCCCTCTATAAATAGCTATGAATAGCTAGAGAAAAAAAGAGAAGGGGGAAGCTCAGAAGGAGTGCTGGAGGAATACTACTCTAAAAAAAAGGGACCCCCGGGGGAGGGGACCTCTACTCAAAGAGGCTCATGGGGGAGTCCTGATGGAGGAATCCAAGAAGCCATGGGCAGAGGAGGATAGCTACCTCACCAGAGTTCGGCCCCGAAGCTCTTGCAGCCTGAGAAGAGTTCAACTCTTTTTGTTAACTTGCTAAGGTCAAGTTCTTTAAATCTCTTTGAGATTCCATTACTGATAGGAGCTGTGCTACTCCACCAGTAGATCCAAAGAGAGGATCCATAAGAGAAACTTGATGTTCGGCCAGTCAACGGAGAACAAGACTCACTCTCCACCGCCACGTGAAGAACCCAGCTTTAAATAAAGAGGAGAATCAATCAAGAGATTCCCTCTCTTTTGTAATCGGATTGTATCCGTTATAATCTGCTATTCAAGTAAGAGAATTTTGCAATTGCGATCTTTTTGACGCGTACAAGAGATGGCGACTCCGCTGGGTACTTCATTTATTACCGACGAGCAAATCGTGGCGCAAGGTGACATCCTCCGTAAGGGGAAGATGGTCGAATCGCTAGTTGTCGAGTTCGACCAGGCGAAGTACGAAGAGTTTCTCTCTTCCGGCTCCAAGAGCCCAAGGACCCGCGTCTGCCGCAGGGTCTCGACGGGGAATGGCCCCGAAGCCCGATCTGAGGCTCTCTCGGGCGCCGCTGCTGCCAACTGTGCCAAGCAGGATACACGCGCCAACGCCTCTCAGGAGGCCCGCGTGGTCTCAGGCACAACTGCCGTTGCGACCAACCGCGCAGCGCGGAACACACGCGTCAGCGTCTCTCAGGAGACCCGCGTGGTCAAAATCTCTGGTGTCCAGCATCAGGTCGTCGTTGGTCTCTCTCCACCTCCACGATGCAACCGAAATGCTGAGCGTCGTCAGAGGAGGCGTGCGCGTCAGCTTCAAGTTGGAACTTCTGATTATCCAACTGAGGCTGCACGCAACGCACAAACTGGCGTCTTAGCTGCGCTGCATCCAGCGCGCGAAGTCCGCGTTTGGCGGCCCAAACACGAGACTCCCCAAGTTAGGTCCTCTGAAGACCAGCTTATCAAACGCCAAGGTGAAACCTCTGCGCCTCGTCAAGCGCAAGAGGCACGCCCCCATAGGCGTGGGGCCCAGTAACCCACTCTCTCTCAAACTCTTCTGCCCTGACGCACTAAGCGGCAACGCGACAATCGCGTCTCGTCTCAACAGAGACGCCAGACGCGCGTCTTACAGCCGCGGCGCGAAAGTCGCGTCCCTGAAACCCGCGTCCAGGCTGTACAGCATATAGATGCCTCCCGTCTTCGACGTTGCGAGGTTAATCTCTTCGATCCCCCTCCCGTGGATCTGAGGGATTATTTGACGAAGAAAAGAAGTGCCAATCAGGTCACTTCATCATGTTGCTGCCAACGGCTCATCTCTATGCTCTCTGAGTGCCGTTGTGGTTCAGGTGCGTACCAGCAATCTTTAGTTAGACAGCTGACCCTGATACCCCCGTCAGCCAAAAGAAGATGCTCTCATAGGCGGAGGATGTTCTCTGACGCTGAATACCCAGTGCTCACTGCGAATATGACAAGCAAGAGCAGAGGAAAACAGCCTGCAGTCAGCTCTGACGAGTCTGACTCTGAGCCGGAAGGAGTGTATCGACACACTCGTACCCGGACCAGGGCCATTCCCCCGATCGATTATAATGCCCTGGCCCGGGGCGTCAAAATGAATGACTCTCATTCTGCTGTAGCAGAATCGCAGGCCTCGAATTCTTCCATCGAGAAGGAGGCCTTCATCTACATGACAAGCACTTCTGAGGAGACGGCCCGGCGCCTGGAGCTGCAAGCCCAGGCCCAGAAGGAACAACTTGAGATGATTCGTGCTCAGCAAGAATCCATCGACTCTCTCAAGCAGATGCTTGCGCAGTTGCTCGAAGACAGGAAGAAATCTCCCCCTAAAAAGTCTAAGGGTAAGAAAAAAGAGGGAGAAAGCTCGTCTTCTGTGCACCCTGATGGAGAGAAGCCCACCTTGACCTCGTCCAAATCCTCGTCGCAAGGGAAAGACGACCAAAATCAGGGGAAGATTCATTCCGAAAGAATGAATCAATTAGAGCAACGCCTTGAGGCACTCACCAACCGTAAAGGCCTCCAGGAAGCGGGAGTGATCCAGCCTTATCCGGCCGAGTGGGACTTGGTTCCATACCCGCCCAAGTTTAAGGCTCCAACCCTCCAAGCATTTGATGGGAAGGGGTCACCCAACCAACACCTCTACTACTTTAAATCCCAAACAGGGAATGTATAGACAATGATGCCATCTTGGCACGTCTGTTCATTGGCACCCTGAAAGGGCTCGCCTTCGAATGGTTTATAAAACTCCCGGAGGGCTCCATCAAGAACTGGGGTGATTTGGAGAAGCTATTCCTAACGCGCTTCTTCGAAGACGACTCGGAAGTCACGATGCCCACCCTTTTGGCTACCAAACAGCGAAAGGGAGAGTCCGTCAAATCTTTCGTGGAAAGATTTCGGAATGTGGCACTCCGATGTCCGAGCGGCATGACCCAGGTCACCCTGGTAGAAACATGTCGCCACAATCTCCAAAGCTCACTCCTTGCTCAAATAGGAGTTGCTGAAAGCCGCACCTGGAAGCAGTTGGTCCAACAAGGTGAACAGGCTAAGGAGATTGTTGCCCGCGTCTGGACAGAAGAAGGGAAGCCACGGCCAGAGAGGTCAACCAGGCGTGCGCCAGACACATCCCTCTAGACAAAGCGGAAGGATAATTTGGCAACGGAGACCAAATCTCTCGCTAAACCTCAACCGGTCAAGGCGAGTGGCTCTTCAAGCCAGCCACGCGCCAACAAGCAGTATTCTTTCAAGGAGGAACATGTCGACTCGCTCTTTAAGCTACTCAACAAGAGCAATAGACTGAAGCTCCCTGAAGCCAGACGCCCTGAAGAAGTTGGTAAAACCGACAATCCCAATTACTGCTTATACCACAGGATGTTGGGACACCCCACCAAAAGCTGCTATGTCTTCAAGGACATCCTTCAGGCCCTGATTGACGCGGAGGTATTAAAACTCCGACTAGAGCAGAAGAAGGTGACGGCTAACATGACGTCAGTTCTCCAGTTCGGAAGACAACCCCAACACCTTCGGGGGTGGTCCCTGTTCTGAAAGAAGAGCTAAGAGTGATCAACACAGATCCTCACCAGCAACAAGAGAAAGGCCTGATACCTGTTCCCACGCCTCGAGGGGAAATCATGTGGGTCCACCCTGACCTTGTTGACGCCCAGCAATGGACTACTGTAACTAACAAGAAGTCCAAGGGCAAGGCAAAGGCGTCATCCTGCAATGTGGTGTGTGCCTCTTCTCGAGAAGCGGATACCGATATTCCTTCGCTAACCGACTCGGAAGAGGAGACAATAGTTCTGGCCGCAGAACCTGGTCGGCTGGTGGCAGAAACCCGCTCAGGACAGCCCTACTTGAAGCAGTATGGCGAAACGGCGGCAACCCCTCCACAACCAGCTGCAGAGCCAACCAAGCCCTCCACAAAATAACCCGTGGAGAAACAGAAGGAGATTCGATTTTCTCGAGCCCTTCAAAAGGGCATCGCGGAAGGATCTACGATGCCTTACCGCTTTGATGTCCTGGCTCAATTGGCCAACATCCCGGCGCGGATTACCTTGTATGAGCTTCTTAGGCTGTCGAAGTCAACCAGAGAAGCTCTACAAGAGGCTCTGGCAAATGTGAAAAGGGAACACCTAGAGGGGGGTGAATAAGTGTTTGTGCTAATCTAAAACTAAATGCAAAACTAAGTGCGCTAAATGCGGAAGCTAATGCAAATCTTGCACAAACTTAATACAACACAACAAGTGTAGCCGAATTCCCCGTGAAGGGCTCTGGACTAACTCCTCTTGATTCCCCTTGAATGGGTTGAGGTGCTATGTGAAGCTCTTGTTGGTTAAGTATAAGTTAGGCACACACACAAGCAAGCCAAGCAAATAGGATGAATAGCAATGTGAATTATGCAAGGCACAACACAAGCAAATAGGTATGATATGACAATATGAATTATGCTCAACACAAGCAAATATGATGTGAATGAAGTATGATGCTTTGCACAAATGTAAAGAGAGAGAGTTTAGAGACAAGTGGATCAAACGCAAAGTCCAAGATATGTTTCGAGGTTCGAGCACCCTTGCTCTACATCCCCGCCTACACCACCGTGTAGGATTTCCAAACCACTATACCGTCCACCGAGGACTCCCACCGAGGGAACCTTCACCGAGAAGGATTTTTACAACAATGGAGTACCGAACTCCTCTCTCAAACAAACACCTCCTCACACAAGAGGGGTAGGCCCGTAGCCAATACAACAATAACAACAACAACCAACACCTCTACCGAAGAGGGTTTACAACCAAACTCCACCTCTCTCTAGAGGGAGCAAACCAATCACCCGATCACCTCTACCTAAGAGGGATACAACAAGAATAAGGGTGTTTACAACAAGTGGATCCAAAAACCACAAACTCAATTTCTCTTTCTTTTCTCTTTTCTTTTCCACAAAAACAAGATCCTAAATAGATTAGGATAGGTGATAGCTCAAGTGTGGAAACTAGGTGTTTGGAAAACAAACAACAAAGAAAAAATACTTGGGAAAATTCTTGCAAAAGATATAGAATGAAAACCAAGACAAATCTCCCAAAATCCTCTTTTCTTTGATTTTTTCAAAAACCTAAAACAATAAAGATTGAAAGATTAAAGCCCCAAATACTTTTGAAAACTCTTTAAAAACACTTAAGAAGGTCTGAAATTTTTGCCCTTAAAAACTTGTACAAAAACTATGAAGAGATGGGGTATATATAGCCCCAATACAAAACTAGCCGTTAGAGCTGAGCTGGCAGCTCTGACAGGCAACGGTCGACCAGCCCGGTCGACTGCCAACGGTCAGAGATATGACCGTTGGGCAACTGCGGTCGACCGGCCCGGTCGACCGAAACAAACAGAGAGCACTGTAAGTGCTCCGGTCGACCGGCGTGGTCGACCGTCCCAGTGCCTCAAAACGTGCACAGAATTGTGCACGTCGGTCGACCGGCCCGGTCGACCGGCCCGGCCTTAGTCGACTAGTCAGGCTACTAGTCGACTTGATTGAAGCCTGGAACAAAAACTGGGTCAGAAAAACAGGGAAAATATTTTTCTAAAAATCTTTTAACACTTTTAAAAATCACCAAAAATAGTTTTATCATTTTATATGGAAACACAAACTTGTGATAAAAATTTCAAGACATATATCAATCATATCAATTCATTTTTGTGTCTAGCCAATTTTATCAAAACCAACACTTGTATTTTATCAAACTTGATTTTTCAACACATGAATAGGGACATCAAAATAAGCTTGTATAGGAAGTTAAAACCATGTATGTATATCTAGAACATATCTAATATACATAAAAACTATTTAAGCTTGTTTTGATCTACTATTCATGAAAACCAAAATCCAAAACATAAATCTTTTGTGTGTTGTGTGCACTTGAGCATATCAACTATACTAAACTTTACAAATGGATCTAAAAAACACTATCTAAACTATGGATACCTAAGTCTTCTTGATGATCTTCATCTTCAAGTAGACTTGCTCCAAAACTTCATCCATGGGTTAGGCAATGTGTGATCTTGACGCTTTGGCCCTGGAATCATCATGAAAAGCTTCTAAACACCTTGTTGCAGCTAATCACCAACTAATATCTTGGTTAATGATCTGAAACTTAAACAACACAAGATTATTAGTAAACATAACTACATGAGTTAATCATCATCAAAACTAGAGTGGAAGGCCTTTGGGCCAACAATCTCCCCCTTTTTGATGATGACAAAACTCATGGAGTTATATATGCATGGATTAAAGTTAAGCTTCAAAGAAGCTCCCCCTTAACTCATGCATAGATAAAAAATAATAAGATATGGAAATGAAGCACATGAATATGTATGCAAGTATGGAGATAAAACATGCAATAAGCATAAATCAAAATCTTTTTCTCCTATTTGCAATACAAAAACATATATGCATAAATAACAAGGAAGACAAATACTTCTCCCCCTTAAGCAATGAGAACATGCATATAAACTCAAATACTTCTCCCCCTTTTTGTCAATCATCAACAAAGGGTTCAAAGTAAAAACAAATCAAACAAATTTTTCTCCCCTTTTTGTCAAACAAAAAGATCAAGAAGGGATTAAACAATCCAAACAATAAAATGAGGGGTAAAAATCTTTCTCCCCTTTTAAGTCAATCAAAAACAATAAAACAATGTTCTCCCCCTTTTGTCTAAAACAAAAACAAGGTCAATAAGGGGTGACTATAAACAACATGATATCAATAGATAAATATGTCAATGAAGCATCTTGATATCAATTGAAAATAAACAAATATCAATAGATGTTATATGTTATATACATTCATGAAGAGGAAGACGCTAAGTTAGCTTCCCTACACATATGCATTACATGAAAGAGGGATGTTAAGCCCTAATTCACATAACACACACTATGTAATGCATAAGAGGAGATGTGAAGCTCCCCCTACACACGTGTACCACATAACGAAGAGATGTTAAGCTCTTCAATACAAGATACACTCATCATGAATCTATATGCATATAGTGAATACAAATCAAAACTTTTGTATTTTTCTTAAAAAAATTTTTAGATACCAATTTTAAGCAAAAACACATGAAACATCTTGATATCAATTGAAATTAAACATAATAAATTTTGAATGTTTAAACAAAATTTTGATACCAATTGTAAAAAATTTTCATATTAAACATATGATACCAATATGAAATTTTCAATCATAAAGTAAGGGAGTAGGAAACAAATACTAATTGAAGAATCACCAATTGAATGACAAAATTAAATTTTCTCCCCCTTTATGAAATACCAACTAAAAAGATGCATGGGCTTGATACCAATTTAAAAATAATCAATTAAAACAAAATTGAAGCTCAAGCACTAGCATAAACAAGATTTTGTAAAAAATTTATATCTTAAGCACAAATAAAAGTGTATAAAATAGAATGAGTACCAATCACCAATAGATGATACCAATTGAAAATATACATACACAATAAACATATGAGTATACAAAAAGATCAAAATGATACCAATTGAAAGAGTTCAATGATACCAATTGACATAGCAATAAGTTCAAGTGTATACATCATATTCAAATACCCCCAATCAAGGTTCAAGTTTTAAATGATTTTCACTTTAAAGCATACAAGACCATGATCTCCCATCCATCCGCCCATGGAAGGTAGGGGTTTTCAAAAATAGATTTGAAAATGTAGTTTTGTTTGAAAATCACTACCAAATTGAAGAATACGAACTAGTTAAAATGAAAAACTTGTTAACTAGTGCGAATCCTTCAAGCAAGGAATAAACTAAAAATAAATTTCATGAAACATGAAATCCACATGATAATCAACACTCTAATTCAATTAGGCATAAATATGACTCATGAATACAAAACATGTGCAAGCAATAAATGTGAGTGTACAAATAAAGTGTGAATATCATAATCATGAAAATATTCAATTAAGCTCAATTATTCCTTAATCATGAAAACACGAAAATCATCAAAACTTATTTAATCTTCAAGGCATATGTATGTCTAATACAAACCAAAGTATACATACATATCCAAAACACAACGAGTCCACAAAATATATGCATTAAGGCACGTGGCTCAAAAGGATAATCATGTATATCTAATAGTTTGGACAAGATAGACATATACATGAAGTTAAACAATTAAACACAAAATCAAGAAAATCTTCACCAAAACAAATTTCATTTCAAGGTATATGTATGAATTGTCAACACAATAAGTATACATACATATCCCTAAACACAATTGAGTCCATATATATAGATTTGCATGAAAGGCAAATGACTTAAGGGGTATACATGTATATCTTAAAGTTTGGCAATACAAACATATACATGAAGTGAAAAACTCATAAAACAAATTCGAAAATGAGAATACAAGTTTAAAAATGTATGAATCATCAAAACTAGACTATACTAGCACATCTAATGGGTTCAAATAAGCATTCAAGCCCAAACATATATAAATTTATTTGTGGCCCACTATATGTACAAGTATAAAACTAGTCTTAATGAAAACTAACATCTAAACATGTAATCTTAACAAGAAGCATCAAAACACAATATAGAAATCATCATGATAAAACTAAAACATGATTACTATGTAAATTCACATGTATTAGATTCATGATGTACATTATAGCTTAAACAAAAGTGAGAACACTAAGAATGGGTTCATGCAAGCATGTGTGTCTCAAATACTATATATGTATGTCAAGGATCTAATAATCATGGCATTTACATACTAATCCATAGACAATGAAACATGCTATAAAACATCAAAGATATAAAATACAAAACATATATGATCAATATGTACATGCATGTGCATTAGATCTAGGTCATACAAATTAGTTTAAGAAATATAAGTCCATATAAAACGTGGATGTTTCAACCAACTAATAAGTATAACACTAATCTAATTAACATGGCATATTCATGATGATCACTAAACATCAAATCATGCTATGAGAAATAAACCTGGAAAGCATGTAAACATAAGGAGTTAGAGATTCGATACAAAACCAATGAGGGCACCGCTCTATTTCTCCAAAACAAAAGTAGTCCTCTCCACCAAATCTTCCCTTGAAAGTGATGCATCCAATTGATCTCCTTTAAGCACGGAACGCATCCACTCCAAGGTGTCACCACTCTCACGTCATGTGAGAGCCCACACCTACATCAAAAACAATAGGAGGGGTGGTCTTTGGTACCCATATCTTCTTGGGTCCATGGGGGTTAGTACCTTCTCTAACCCAAATAAACTTCTTTGCTAAATTAGGAGTATGTAATCTATCATAATAAAATTTAGCAAGATGGCCTTTTCGGCCACAATGTGTACATGTGTACACATGAGCATACATGTGTTGATGGTGTCCGTGTGGAGCATGTGTATGCCGTGGAGGGTGTGCATGCATAGAAGATGGAACTTGTTTCCTTCGAACCAAGGTTTCCAAGCGTGTATGGTTCTTAGCACATTGGCTCATAGTGGAGCCCAAACAATCCATTTTCTTCTTCAACATATCTATATCATTTTTAATCCTAGAAGAAGTGGAGCATGCAAGGGGTGATCTAGGTGAAACTACCCTAGCATGGCAAACATGTTCATCAATCTTATTTTTCAAAACTTCATTTTTCTTTAAACATACATCTAAATCATTAGAAATAGAAATAATTTTATTTTTCAAATCAACATTCTCTTTTAAAACAAAATCAATTTTTGAGGACAAGTTTTCATTTTTCTTCAAAATAGCATGGCAATAATTTTTAGATTTTAAAAATTTATTTTCTTTTAGTGCAAGTTCCAATTGAGATCTCAATGAATCCCTTTCATTATAGACCTCAACCTTCTCTTGCAAAACACAATCAAGTCTAGAATACAAACTTTTATTTTCTTTTTCAATTTCTAGACTTTTCTTTTTCAAAATCTTATATTTTTCTATTAACTTTTCACATACAATAGATAGTTCTTCATTTAAAGCATGGGGATCAATATTATCATCACATGAAGAACTAGCACTATCATCACAATCTAAGTGGGGTTCCGAATGTACCTCAAGGGAGTCATTCCCTTGGACCATGAAGCATTGTGAATCGGATTCTCCACTGGATTCCTCTTCTTGGATTTGCACTTGAAGCTCGGAGGTGGTGGTGGTTGTTGTTAACTTGTTCCACACTGCAAAAGCGGAATCAAGGTTAGAAACACACATAAGATAATCTTTAGGTAATGTGCTTCTAATGGCCTCTAGGGCTTGTGTATTGGCCCCTATATGATTTATCACTAAGGAAGGATTCCTTGGTAATGGCAAGGTAAACTTTATGACCTAGGGTTTGTAAATAAACGGTCATCCTAATCTTCCAAACATGAATGTTGGAAGGGTCATACATAGGTGGGGTCATGAAAGCCATGGTAAACTATATGTGTGCAAACAAGCAAATGCAAACAATAGATTAGCAAACAAAGGATCTTACTCCTAGGATGTTAAGCCTAAGTATCAAGAGCACTAGCTCTGATACCAATTGAAAAGGGAACACCTAGAGGGCGGTGAATAGGTATTTGTGCTAATCTAAAACTAAATGCAAAACTAAGTGCCCTAAATGCGGAAGCTAATGCAAATCTTGCACAAACTTAATACAATACAACAAGTGTAGCCGAATTCCCCGTGAAGGGCTCTGGACTAACTCCTCTTGATTCCCCTTGAATGGGTTGAGGTGCTATGTGAAGCTCTTGTTGGTTAAGTATAAGTTAGGCACACACACAAGCAAGCCAAGCAAATAGGATGAATAGCAATGTGAATTATGCAAGGCACAACACAAGCAAATAGATATGATATGACAATATGAATTATGCTCAACACAAGCAAATATGATGTGAATGAAGTATGATGCTTTGCACAAATATAAAGAGAGAGAGTTTAGAGACAAGTGGATCAAACGCAAAGTCCAAGATATGTTTCGAGGTTCGAGCACCCTTGCTCTACATCCCCGCCTACACCACCGTGTAGGATTTCCAAACCACTGTACCGTCCACCGAGGACTCCCACTGAGGGAACCTTCACCGAGAAGGATTTTTACAACAATGGAGTACCGAACTCCTCTCTCAAACAAACACCTCCTCACACAAGAGGGGTAGGCCCTTAGCCAATACAACAATAACAACAACAACCAACACCTCTACCGAAGAGGGTTTACAACCAAACTCCACCTCTCTCTAGAGGGAGCAAACCAATCACCCGATCACCTCTACCTAAGAGGGATACAACAAGAATAAGGGTGTTTACAACAAGTGGTTCAAAAATCACAAACTCAATTTCTCTTTCTTTTCTCTTTTCTTTTCCACAAAAACAAGATCCTAAATAGATTAGAATAGGTGATAGCTCAAGTGTGGAAACTAGGTGTTTGGAAAACAAGCAACAAAGAAAAAATACTTGAGAAATTCTTGCAAAAGATATAGAATGAAAACAAAGACAAATCTCCCAAAATCCTCTTTTCTTTGATTTTTCCAAAAACCTAAAACAATAAAGATTGAAAGATTAAAGCCCCAAATACTTTTGAAAACTCTTTAAAACACTTAAGAAGGTCTGGAATTTTTGCCCTTAAAAACTTGTACAAAAACTATGAAGAGATGGGGTATATATAGCCCTAATACAAAACTAGCCGTTAGAGCTGAGCTGGCAGCTCTGACAGGCAACGGTCGACCGGCCCGACCGCCAACGGTCAGAAATATGACCGTTGGGCAACTGCGGTCGACCGGCCCGGTCGACCGAAACAAACAGAGAGCACTGTAAGTGCTCCGGTCGACCGGCGCGGTCGACCGTCCCAGTGCCTCAAAACGTGCACAGAATTGTGCACGTCGGTCGACCGGCCCGGTCGACCGATCTCAGCCTTAGTCGACTAGTCAGGCTACTAGTCGACTTGGTTGAAGCCTGGAACAAAAACTGGGTCAGAAAAACAGGGAAAATATTTTTCTAAAAATCTTTTAACACTTTTAAAAATCACCAAAAATAGTTTTATCATTTTATATGGAAACACAAACTTGTGATAAAAATTTCAAGACATATATCAATCATATCAATTCATTTTTGTGTCTAGCCAATTTTATCAAAACCAACACTTGTATTTTATCAAACTTGATTTTTCAACACATGAATAGGGACATCAAAATAAGCTTGTATAGGAAGTTAAAACCATGTATGTATATCTAGAACATATCTAATATACATAAAAACTATTTAAGCTTGTTTTGATCTACTATTCATGAAAACCAAAATCCAAAACATAAATCTTTTGTGTGTTGTGTGCACTTGAGCATATCAACTATACTAAACTTTACAAATGGATCTAAAACACATTATCTAAACTATAGATACCTAAGTCTTCTTGATTATCTTCATCTTCAAGTAGACTTGCTCCAAAACTTCATCCATGGGCTAGGCAATGTGTGATCTTGACGCTTTGGCCCTGGAATCATCATGAAAAGCTTCTAAACACCTTATTGAAGCTAATCACCAACTAATATCTTGGTTAATGATCTGAAACTTAAACAACACAAGATTATTAGTAAACATAACTACATGAGTTAATCATCATCAAAACTAGAGTGGAAGGCCTTTGGGCCAACAAAATGCTGAGGTCTTCATGACCCAGGTGCCAAAGGAGGAAGATGTAGAGAATTATCTCCACACCTCCCAGAATGCCCCCTGCATCACCTTCACGGCAGAGGATATGCAGGTAAAAGGGAAGCATGATCGACCCCTGTACTTCACAGGGTATAATGGATCATCCGAAGTGAACCGCATTCAGGTAGATCCAGTGTCCGCGTTGAGCATCATGCCTTGCCGGGTCATGCAACATCTGGGCATCCTTAATCATCGTTTGAGCCCTACCCAGACAACTATCTATGGGTTCAATGCCAACAGGACTCGTCCGATGGGGAAGATCAAGCTCAAATGCCAGATTGGAAGTTTAAAATCGGAAGTGACATGCTACGTCATTGATGCCGACACTTCCTACAACCTATTGCTGGGACGACCGTGGATTCACCGCAACTCCATCGTTCCCTCCACTCTCCATCAAGTCATGAAATACATTGACGAGGGTGGAAAGGTGCAGACATTGATTGCCGAAAGGCATCCATTCAAAGGGGTCGAGAATTATTTCACAGACTCCTTACTGTACCAAGATCCCGTGGAGACGGATGAAGTCCCGCAACCGGAGGAACCAGACTCTGGCAATGAAGCCGACACCGAGCTGGAGGAAGATGAGTGTGTGTGGGAGCTAGATCTACCTGTAACGAGCATTGATAAGCTCGATGTTAATAATACCACCGACGATGTAGGCGGTTGGTACATCAATGAAGAATTAGATTTAGCGTATTTTTCTGTGTTTGCTTCTGATTCAGTGCCGTCAGACACTAGTACCGACGTGGATGACGATCTCTGGTCGGCAATGGATGCTTTGACATCGTTGCATGTACCAGTGAAATCATCCTTTAAAACATGTCGAAATGTCGACGATGCGCAACAGTCAATATTCATGGTTCCAGCGAGAAGGAAGGGCCAAAGACCAATTCTCTTCGGATGAATTGAATCTAAACCAATGAATCATGAAGAATCAGAAAGTGAGCAGGAATCCCCTCAGTTCGGTCATTATGAGCCAAAGACACTCAGAATGATGAAAAACGTGGGGTATGACCTCACCAGCAGACTCGGGTTGAACTTCGACAAAGGACGGAGGACGCTACTTCGATCCTTTGTGCCAAAAGGAAAAGCACCCGATTATTATCATCGGACGCGCAGGGGGTTGGGCTATGTATCAACTCCGACTCCATCAGCCTCTGATTCCGGGGGCTCATTTGGCCATAAATACTCTTCAGGCACGTCATCATGGGAGTCAGATGCTAGTGTCGGCAACATCTTCAAAGAACTTTCGGTGCACATGGTTTCAACAAGCCATCTGGAAGATGAAGATGAAGAAATGATCCGATCCGATGCAGATCCTTGGATCAGACATTTAAACACTCTGTGGGACACCCGCTTTGAACAGCGCGAACCACCCACAGAAGACAAGATTGTTCAGATTAATCTAGGAGATGAGGCTAATCCTAAGCCCATCTTCATAAGCGACGGCCTGTCACCGTCAGAGAAAAAGGATCTAATATCTCTTGTTCAAGAGTACAGAGATGTCTTCGCTTAGAATTACGAAGACATGCCTGGACTTGATCCTCAGGTGGCTATACACCGCCTCAACATCAATCCGGACGTAAAGCCTGTTAAACAACAACAGCGACGGTTCCGTCCAGAGATAATGGAGGCGATTCAATCAGAAGTCAGAAAGCTTATAGATTCTGGCTTCATCAGGGAAGAGCAACATCCCGATTAGGTAGCCAACATCGTCCCCGTTGCTAAGAAAAACGGAAAGATCCGGATCTGCATCGACTTCCGTGATCTAAATGAGGCTTGTCCCAAAGACGAATTCCCATTGCCAATCACAGACGTCATGATTGACAATACCTGCGGATTCGAACGAATATCCTTCATGGACGGGTTTTCAGGATACAATCAAATCAAAATGTATCCTGACGACGAATAGCACACCTCCTTCAGGACACCATTGGGGGTTTATTGCTATACCGTCATGCCCTTTGGACTGAAGAATGCGGGGGCAACCTATCAGAGGGCCATGAACGCCATTTTCTAGCAGCAAATACGCAAAACGGTAGAATGTTATGTTGATGATATTGCGATAAAAAGTCGCACTAAGGGTAATCACATAGCTGACCTGAAGGTGGTCTTCGACATCATGCGGGTTCATCGATTGAAGATGAATCCCAACAAGTCCTTCCTGGGGGTGGCCAGTGGTAAATTCTTAGGATTCATTGTAACCTCCACCGGGATCCATTTGGACCCGGAAAAGGTTCAAGCTATCCAGGAGATGCAGCCTCCAAGAAATCTCAAGGAACTTAGGGGATTACAAGGACGATTGGTGTACATCCGCAGGTTCATCTCAAACCTCTCTGGAAGATGCCAACCCTTCACTAAGTTAATGAAGAAGGGTGTCTCGTTCATTTGGGATGACGCTTGCCAACAAGCATTTGAGGAAATCAAGCAATACCTCACCCAACCACCAGTCCATGCAGCTCCGGTATTCGGAAAGCCTTTCCTGGTGTACGTCTGGGCAATAGATCATTCTTTGGGAGCTCTACTAGCTCAGAATGATGATCAAGGACGAGAGCGAGCAATCTACTATCTGAGTAGAACAATGATCGGAGCCGAACATCGGTATAATCCGATCGAGAAGGAATGTTTGGCATTAGTTTTCGCTATTCAGAAAATGCGACACTATCTGGTAGGCCAAACTATAAACGTCATATCAAAAGTCAACCCCCTGAGGTTACTTATGACTAAGCCTTCATCATTGAACGGCCGGCTGGCAAAATGGGCCATATTGCTATCTCAATATGAAATGCACTTTTTACCACAAAAAGCTGTGAAGGGACAAAGGTGGCGGATTTCCTGGCTGAGCATCCAGATCCGAGGGTAACCAAGCTTTACGACGATCTCCATGACGAGGTCGCTGAAGCCTGCCAGACCCAGACATCCTTTGAAAGGCAGGTGTGGCAACTTTTCTTTGATGGCGCGTCCAGAACGAGCCCAAAAGGACACCTAGTAGCAGGGGTAAGAATAGTACTTGTCTCCCCACAGAACTATGTGATTCCTCGAGCTGTCTCATTAACTGAGCCGTGTTCCAACAATGTGGCGGAGTACAATGCTCTTTTGATTGGGATGCAACTTGCCGATGAGATTGGCGTTAAAAATCTCGAGGCATATGGTGACTCCAAACTCATCGTTAGCCAGGTTCGCGGGGAGTACGAAGTCAGACATGAAGACCTAGTACCCTATTACAATGCAACTGTCCACATGGCTGGGAAGTTTACGAACTTCTACATCGACCATGTACCACGCAAGCAAAATGCGCATGCAGATGCACTGGCATCCCTCGCGGCCTCTTTAGCTCTTCCAGCTGGAGCAATGGAGAAAGTATTCGTCTACAGCCACGACCTGTATTGCCCGAGAACCGCCCTCGAAGACTATCAGGGGTCAAAGGGAGAGTGTCAAGGCAAAGAAGCCCTGGAATTGTCAACCAGGCCAGAGCTTAAAGACTGGCGATTCCCCTATATCGACTATGTCTTGTACGGCATCCTGCCTGAGGACGCCAAGGAAGCGGCTGCCATTCGAAGGAAAGCCCCTAAATTTTACTACAATGCGATTACACGAACATTGTATCGTCGATCGCATGACGGGATCTTGCTCCGGTGCCTCTCACCAAAGGAGGCTCAAGAGGTATTGAAAGAAGCCCACGACGGCATGTGTGGAGCTCACCAACCCGGCCCAAAATTGGCACATCGACTCTAAAGGTTGGGTTACTATTGGCCCAAGATGATTGCCGACGCCGTCACTTATGCTAAAAGATGTCACGCTTGCCAAGTGCATGGTGATTTCATCCATCAAGCACCAGAGTACCTCCATTCTACAACCTCTACCTGGCCATTTGAAATGTGGGGGATGGATGTAGTTGGCCCTATCAGCCCACCATCACCAAAAGGACATCGGTTCATTTTGGCAATAACCGATTACTTCTCTAAATGGGCTGAGGCCATCCCTTTGAAGGAGGTAAAATCGTCTAACGTGATCAAGTTCGTAAAGCATCACGTCATTTACCGTTTTGTTGTACCTCGGCGAATTGTCCATGACAATGGACCCCAGTTCATCAGCCAGGCTTTCCAGAGATTCTGCGCTAAGTTCAGAATCCAGAGTGTGTCCTCAACGGCATACTATCCTGCCGCTAATGGCCTCGCAGAAGCTTTCAATAAGACCATTGGCAAGCTTCTCAAGAAATTCGTCTCGAAAAGTCAACGTGACTGGGACGACAAGCTGGGTGAATGCTTATGGGCCTATCGCACAACTGTGCGAACCCGACTAAAGCTACGCCATTTTCCTTGGTATACGGGTGTGAAGCCGTGCTTCCACTAGAAATCCAAATTCCATCTCTACACGTCGCCTTGACAGCAGAGATGACAACAGAGGAGAAGCATCGACAGCGACTCCAAGAATTGGAAGCCTTAGACGATAAGCGTCTGCAGGCCCAACAGCAAATCGAGCTCTACCAGGCTCGAATTACCAGAGCCCTCAACAAGAGAGTTAAAATGCGAACTTTCAAGAAAGGCGATCTTGTCTTAGCCGTCAGAAGACCCATGGTAATGACGCACAAGACAAAAGGAAAATTTCAACCCAAATGGGAAGGGCCATTTGTAGTAGAGTCAGTCTACTCAAATGGGTCATATCGTCTCATAACTTCAAATGGCGATAGACTCATGATGCCGATCAATGGCAGATTCTTGAAGAAGTACTATTCTTAATAGTACTCCTCCCCCGATCAAGTTAAAAGTACACCTCTGATCAAAACAAGAAGAGCTTCTTCATTAACATCCGACGCCTCCGATGGCTAAGGATAGAGGAAAACGTTGGCTTTTAAGCCCAACATAAATCTTCGACAACTCATCATGCTGAGGGGAATAGCATGGCTAGCCCAACTCAAACGGTAGTTGGTAAAGGCACCTCAAATCCGTTGATAGCTGAGGGTTTGCTAAAAATCCTAAGTGGACTCAACTCCACTCTCCCCTCCAAAATCCCTTACCAATTCTCATCCACAGGATGGTAGGTCTACAAAATACAGTTGTTGCCAAGTTAACACTATACCTCTGGCACTTCAAACTCCACTTGTCCATTCTCATCAATAGGATGACAGGTCCACAAATTGCTCATATCGCAAATCAATTTCTGTCAAGTTAATATCACCGCTTCGGTCGACCGGCTTCTCAACGGTCGGAAATCTGACCGTTGACGGTCGACCGACCGGTTGACCGACAGCAGTCAGATTTTCTGATAGACTCCCAACAGCTATATTTTTCTGACTCAATTTTTGTTGGGTTTCTCCCTAACGACTCTTTTGACCTTTGTAAGTCAGTTTTTATCCCTTATAAATAGAGGGAGTGTTCTACAACTAAAAAAATAAGATTTACAAGTTAAAATTCAAGTTTTCAAAAGTTTAGCCTTTAGCAAAAGATTTTTCATTGAGCCAAAATTTCAAACTCTTTTACTTGAAGCAATCCTCTACTTCTCTCTAGTTTTTGTGTACTACACAATCCCAAAGATATCATCTCCTCATCTTGGTTGTAGGGTTGTGCAAGTGAGATTTTTGGTGCGGTCAAGTGTTGATCACCTCTTTCTTCATTGTGAGAAGTTGTAGAGGCATCGGCCTCAAGCGAGCGAGTGTGCTCCAAGTTGGTGTTACGGCACCGCGAGAGATAGGACAAGTGTGTCCTTATATTGACGATCCAGTGGGATCACTAATAGTGGAAATCCTTCGTGTGTCGAAGGCGGGGACGTAGAGTGTGGCTCGAACCTCGGAAAATATCTTTGTGTTTGCGATTGTTCACTTTTCTCTAAACTCTATCTCTATTTTACTTGTTCTATTAATTGCCTATTTACTTGCAAGTTCTTTTAATTGTGCTTATTGCTTAAATAGTATTTAAATCCGCAATATTTGACCATTAGTATAGCCATCACCTATTCACCCCCTCTAGGTGATTTCAATTGGTATCAGAGCCTAACCCTAACATTTGGTTTAACCACCTTAGGGAGATCCTCATATTTGGCTATATCTATTTGTTGCATTTTGTATTTGTTGTGCATCTTATACTTGTATTCATGGCATCTGTTGATTTTTCTAGCATCAAGTCCCCACCTAAGTTTGATGGCTTGAACTTTCCCATTTGGAAGGTCAAGATGAACCTTTTCCTTAAATCCCTAGGAGTTAGAGTTGCTAAGGTCATCACCAAAGAATTTATTGAACCCCTCACTAATGAGAGATCATGGTCCGAAGATATCACTAAGGACTATGAGGCCAATGCTAGAGCCCAATATGCATTAACCCAAGGTTTAAATGAAGATGACCTCTCACGCATCATAAATTGTAAATCGGCATTTGAAGTTTGGAATGTTCTCATTGTAACTCATGAGGGAACGTCTCAAGTCAAGAGATCCAAAATTGACTTGCTTCGTTCTCAATATGAGAATTTTTATATGCTTGAAAATGAATGCATTGATGATATGCTCACCCGTTTCACCAAAATCACTAATGCTCTATCTTCTTTAGGTGACACCATTAATAATGACCAAAAGATCCGGAAGGTCACTCGAGCTCTTCCTAAATCTTGGGAAGTGAAGGCAACCACCCTCAAGGAGCTCAATGATAGGGAGGAGATGGACTTCTCCGGCTTCATCGGCAATCTTAAAACCCATGAGATGGAGATGAAAGTTAGAGAAGAAAGGGAGGCACCAAAGAAGAAAGCCCTTGCTTTCAAAGCCGTTCCATCCACCCATGATGAGGAAGATTCATCAGAGGACTACGATGAAGACTTTGCCATGCTCATAAGGAAGGTGGGCAAAATGTTCCACAAGAAGGGTAGACAAAACAATTTCCGAAGATGGAAACCTCAAGGGAGATTTGAAAGAAAAAGAGAGGAACCGGGTCCTTGTTATCATTGCAAGAAGACGGGACACCGCATAGCCGAGTGCCCCTCTCTACAAGCTACTACCTCCAAGAACGGGCCAAAGAAGAAGAAGGCAATGGTGGCCACATGAGATTGACACGGAGTCGGAATCCAATGAGGAGATCGACGCCGCACACATGTGCTTCATGGCACAAGGTGAGGAAGCTACCAAGGTATATCTAGAAGACTCTATAGACGATGATGATTTAACTATAGATGAGCTTGCACATTTTTTTGAAGAGCTTCAAAGTAGATATGAACTTTCACAAGCTCAAAATAAGAAATTGAAAAAGGAAAATGATTCTTTGAAAATTAAATTTGAACATGTTTTGCAAGAGAAAAATGTTTTAACAAATTCTTTTGAAAAGATGAAAAGGATTTTGAAAATTATAAAATAGCTTGTAAAGGAAAAACTCCTATTTCAACTTGCAACAAAAATGAATTTTTGGAGATTCAAAAACGTGTTGAAGTTTTGGACTCAACTTTAAAGAAGTATGCTTTTGATGTATCCAAACTTGCATCTAGATTTCCCAAAGGATTATCCCAAGGGAAACACTCTCATCATTCTCATGCTTCTAAATCACAAAAACATGCACACACACACAAACATGCTTTTATGTATAGTAGTGATAGAATTTACACTTGCACTTATTGTGGCCGCAAAGGCCATTTAGAAAAGTTTTGTTATGCTAAGCTAAACTTATTAAATAAAAATATTTGGGTTCGAGAAAACACTAACCCTATAGAACCCAAAAAGATTTGGGTACCAAAAGACACACCGAATATAATTGATGCAGGTGGGTCTTCATCCTCCAAGACTTAGGGGGAGTGGTGCCCGGGTGGTGGATGCAAAAATGCTCAACGAACACATCGTCGCTTGCATCACTATCATAGAGGCACCCATTTTTGGAGAATGCCTTGCTTTGGTAATCTCTCCACATAAAGATTTTATTTTTTTTCATATATAGGATATGCTAGTTTACTTTTGTGTATTGTGATACATGTAGACTTGCATTTCTATTTTGTTTGTATCTATGCCATGTTTTATCATGTTTCTATACCATATGATTTTTTTCCATATATCTAGATCTTGTTTATCTGAATTTTGTCAAAATAAAGATTTATCTAAAACAATTTTTTTTGCGCAAATAAATAGAGATGGCAATTGCGCGCCTCAACTCTTATCTAGAGGAATGACGAGGAGAAGTTCAGAACCCTTAACAGGGTATTCGGCTTCAACATCTCACTTTTATTGCCTAATTTATAAATAAAAATTTCTTGATAATAAAAATTAATAAGTGAATATTATAAAATTTGTATTGTGTTTTTCATACCAAGTAGTATTTTCAACATTCTTGTTAAGAGAAATATTTGTTTTGATTAAAAGAAAAATCAAATTAAAACCCCAACTTAAAAACTGTTTTAATTCTGTTTTCAGCATGACCGGTCGACCGGACCGGTCGACCGATCTGGCCTAGCATAGGCACGGTCGACCGGAGCGGGCGACCGTTCTGGCCTGATATAAATTTTTATTTTATTCTCGTAGCCGGTTGACCGGGCGATCGGCCGACTGAAAGAGACTTGCTCTCTGTTTCCGCCGGTCGACCGACCCGGTCGACGGGAACCCAATTTTTCAACCCGATCTCTTTAAAGCCCCCAACTCCTTTTCTCTCATTTCCACCGCCTCCTTCCCTTTTCTTTCCTCTCTTCCAAAACCATAACACCCTCCAACCTTTCTCCTACTCTCCTAAACCTAAATCCTTCCATAAAATTCCTATAATTTGCAGTCTCAGGCCTGGATCTTCATTCTCTCAAGGAAATTTTTGGATTTTCTCCATAATTTCAAGGTAAAAATTTTCTTTTCCTAGATCTTTCAATTCCTTTGTTTTATCTTCAGTTCCTTCTCTTAGATCTAACCATAAATCTTGTTTTTCACTTCATCATGTCGAAGAGAACACGTTCAGAGAAAGGTAAAACTGCTCAGTCCTCTTCACATTCATCCCTCTTTGTTTCATCTCAAGCTTCATATAAATATATTGTAAGTTCTACTAGACATGTTAGCTCTTGGCGATCTGTGGTAATTAATGATTTTGAACATCTCAATTTAGCCCCCATTTTAAGAGCTAACTCTTTGAAAAATTATCTATCTATTAGGGAGCCAGTTTACCCATCTCTAGTTCAATATTTCTATTCTAACCTTTCATTTGAGTCTAATCAGATTAGATCTAGAGTCTTGGGGAGGGATATAGACATCTTTCTTCAAGAATTTGCTCATCATCTTCATCTCTCCTGTGAGGGTGAAGACATTTTCAACCTAGATCTTCATGACTTTGTTTACTCGGACGGTGAGTCTGCCCTCACTGCTTCCACGTTGCTTCACGGGGATGACAACCCTGGCTTGGTTAGGAATGAGGAAGTTAAACGATACACTCTTATTACTCAAGTCTTAGCCAAAATAGTTTTCTATAACCTCCTGCCAAAATCGGGAGAGTATAGTCACGCCAGGGGATCTGCTCCACTGCTCATCTATTGCCTTCTGCGAGGCATTAGAGTCAATATCCCCAGGCTCATCATCAGCATTATGACCTCGGACCATCTCCTGGTCCCTACTTGGCATTTGCCTTTTGGGATGGTCATCACTTATTTGCTCAAACAACTCAATTTCAATCTCTCCAATGAACAATCTGTAGAACCATTTGTTGATCTGAACAGTGTCCTTTTCAAGAGGATGCGTCCCAGGGAGCACCCTCCTACTCCTCAGCCGCCTCCTTTCCATCCTGCTGTTCCTATGCCTGGCTCCTCTTCTGGCTCATCTGCTTCTTCTGATCCCTATACTGCCTTATCCACTCAGATTCGGGAGCACCATGAGCAGCTCTCTGCTGAGATGACTGCACATCGTCAGCAGATTTCCGCAGAGATGTCCTCACATTATCAGAATTTGGAAAACGACATGGGGTACATCTGTGATTCCATCCGATACTTGGAGTCCTATCTCACTGGCATCTACCTGAAGCATGAGTGGTCAGTTCCAGTTCCATTTGCTCATGCTCGGCCTCTTCCTACCACCGGCCCTCCGTTTCCCGTCAGGACTCCTGCTTCTCCACCACAGCCTGCAGCTGCGCAGGATTCAGATTCTCAGGAGGAGTGACCCCTTTTGATGATGTCAAAAAGGGGAGAGTTATTTGGAGTTATCTGGGCTATTTTGCTATTTTGTTTTCTTTTTTGGGATTGTAGTTGATCTTTTATGGACATGTAGTGTGGACATGTATTATGTTTTATGTCATGTATGAACATATGTTTATCTATGACAGTTATGTTCTCTTTTACTTATGGCATATGTGATATAATTGGTTGTATTTATTATGTCTTATGTTTTTATTACCTCACTCACTTATTTTAGAGGATGGAGGAATTATTGGATGGATGGAGGAAACCATGTATGCATACACTTATAATTCTGTATTTTTGGTATGCATGGATGGTTGGCATGTGTATCAGTTTCATATCCTATATGCCTGTGTTTTGCATATGTATCTCTTTTTGTGATCATTTTATATGTACATGTGTTAAGGGGGAGCTTCACTTGAAGACTCCACCCAAAATATTTGTGATAACTCTATATGTTTTGTCATCATCAAAAAGGGAGAGATTGTTGGCCCAAAGGCCATTAGCCCGACGTTTTGATGATAACAAACCATATATAGTTATGCTTTTAACAATTTTGTTTAAATGAGTTTCAGGTTAAAAAATCATAGGATGTTTGACGGCTCTAACACAAGACTCAGACTTTTGGAAGCCGCAAAGATTTGGATCCCAAGAGCTACGGCACAATAGAAGCGCTCCAGGATCAAACAAGATTGAAGACTACAAGATTTGTATTTTTATTTTTAGTTAGGATTTTTAGTTCATTTTGTCAAAACCTAGATGATAGAGGTAGATTACTTTGGTATTGTCACACACACACTTTTTATATTGCTTCATGCTTACAAACCAATTTTCATTACAAAATTTCTAACATAGTTTTCGAAAAACAAAGTTTGGAAAAATCATTTTTGAAAAAACAGTTTTTGTTTGGAAAAAGGATTTTTGTCAAAATATAGTTCAAGTTTTTGGTGTTGGTCTATGATCACACCCTGATTTTTTACAAGACCCAGAACTCTATTTTGTACTCTCCTATCCAAAGAATTTTTATCAAAATTTACCATCTTCAAAAAGCCTTTGGAAAAACAGTTTTGGCCTTGTCCGGTCGACCAGCCTAGTCGACCGACATGCACCGCTGTGCATGTGTGCACATCGGTCGACCGACCGGTCGACCGAGAGCAAGAGCTTGCTCTCTGTTTTTCCCCGATCAACCGGACCGGTCGACCGACAGAGAGACTTGCTCTCTGGTTGGGACTTCGGCCGACCGCTTCGGTCGACCGGCTTCTCAACGGTCGGAAATCCAACCGTTGATGGTCGACCGATCGGTCGACCGACAGCAGTCAGATTTCTGACAGACTCCCAACAGCTTTATTTTTCTGACTCAATTTTTGTTGGGTTCTCTCCAACAACTCTTTTGACCTTTGTAAGTCAGTTTTCATCCCCTATAAATAGGGGGAGTGTTCTACAACTAAAAAAACAAGCTTTACAAGTTAAAATACAAGTTTTCAAAAGTTTAGCCTTTAGCAAAAGATTTTTCATTGAGCCAAAATTCCAAACTCTTTTATTTGAAGCAATCCTCTACTTCTCTCTAGTTTTTGTGCACTACACAATCCCAAAGATATCATCTTCTCATCTTGGTTGTAGGGTTGTGCAAGTGAGCTTTTTGGTGTGATCAAGTGTTGATCACCTCTTTCTTCATTGTGAGAAGTTGTAGAGGCATCGGCCTAAAGCGAGCGAGTGTGCTCCAAGTTGATGTTACGGCACCGCGAGAGATAGGACAAGTGTGTCCTTGTATTGACGATCCAGTGGGATCACTAATAGTGGAAATCCTTCGTGTGTCGAAGGCGGGGACGTAGAATGTGGCTCGAACCTCGGAAAATATCTTCGTGTATGTGATTGTCCACTTTTCTCTAAACTCTATCTCTATTTTACTTGTTCTATTAATTGCCTATTTACTTGCAAGTTCTTTTAATTGTGCTTATTGCTTAAATAGTTTTTAAATCCGCAATATTTGACCATTAGTATAGCCATCACCTATTCACCCCCCCTCTAGGTGATTTCAATTGGTATCAGAGCCTAACCCTAACATTTGGTTTAACCACCTTAAAGAGATCCTCATATTTGGCTATATCTATTTGTTGCATTTTGTATTTGTTGTGCATCTTATACTTGTATTCATGGCATTTGTTGATTTTTCTAGCATCAAGTCCCTAGATTGAACTTTCCCATTTAGAAGGTCAAGATGAACCTTTTCCTTAAATCCCTAGGAGTTAGAGTTGCTAGGGCCATCACCAAAGAATTTATTGAACCCCTCACTGATGAGAGATCATGGTCCGAAGATACCACTAAGGACTATGAGGCCAATGCTAAAGCCCAATATGCATTAACCCAAGCTTTAAATGAAGATGACCTCTCACGCATCATAAATTGTAAATCGGCATTTGAAGTTTGGAATGTTCTCATTGTAACTCATGAGGCAACATCTCAAATCAAGAGATCCAAAATTGACTTGATTCGTTCTCAATATGAGAATTTTTATATGCTTGAAAATGAATGCATTGATGATATGCTCACCCGTTTCACCAAAATCACTAATGCTCTATCTTCTTTAGGTGACACCATTGATAATGACCAAAAGATCCGGAAGGTCATTCGAGCTTTTCCCAAATCTTGGGAAGTGAAGGCAACCACCCTCAAGGAGCTCAACGATAGGGAGGAGATGGACTTCTCCGGCTTCATCGGTAATCTCAAAACCCATGAGATGGAGATGAAAGTTAGAGAAGAAAGGGAGGCACCAAAGAAGAAAGCCCTCGCTTTTAAAGTCGTTCCATCCACCCATGATGAGGAAGATTCATCGAAGGACTACGATGAAGACTTTGCCATGCTCATAAGGAAGGTGCGCAAAATTTTCTACAAGAAGGGTAGACAAAGCAATTTCCGAAGAGGGAAACCTCAAGGGAGATTTGAAAGAAAAAGAGAGGAACGGGTCCTTGTTATCATTGCAAGAAGACGGGACATCTCATAGCCGAGTGCCCCTCTCTACAAGCTACTACCTCCAAGAACGGGCCAAAGAAGAAGAAGGCAATGGTGGCCACATGGGATGACACGGAGTCGGAATCCGATGAGGAGATCGACGCCGCACACATGTGCTTCATGGCACAAGGTGAGGAAGCTACCAAGGTATATCTAGAAAACTCTATAGATGATGATGATTTAACCATGAATGAGCTTGCACATTTTTTTGAAGAGCTTCAAAGTAGATATGAACTTTCACAAGCTCAAAATAAGAAATTGAAAAAGGAAAATGATTCTTTGAAATTAAATTTGAACATGTTTTGCAAGAGAAAAATGTTTTAACAAATTTTTTTGAAAAGATGAAAAAGGATTTTAAAAATTATAAAATAGCTTGTAAAGGAAAAACTCCTATTTCAACTTGCAACAAAAATGAATTTTTGGAGATTCAAAAACGTGTTGAAGTTTTGGACTCAACTTTAAAGAAGTATGCTTTTGATGTATCCAAACTTGTATCTAGATTTCCCAAGGGATTATCCCAAGGGAAACACTCTCATCATTCTCATGCTTCTAAATCACAAAAAAATGCACACACACAAACATACTTTTATGTATAGTAGTGGTAGAATTTACACTTGCACTCATTGTTGCCGCAAAGGCCATTTAGAAAAGTTTTGTTATGCTAAGCTAAACTTATTAAATAAAAATGTTTGGGTTCGAGAAAACACTAACCCTATAGGACCCAAAAAGATTTGGGTACCAAAAGACACACCGAAATATAATTGATGCAGGTGATGCAGTTGGGTTTTCATCCCCCAAGACTTAGGAGGAGATGGTGCCCGGGTGGTGGATGCAAAAATGCTCAACGAACACATCGTCGCTTGCATCAGTATCATGGAGGCACCCATTTTTGGGGAATGCCTTGCTTTGGTAATCTCTCCACATAAAGATTTTATTTTTTTCATATTTAGGATATGCTAGTTTACTTTTGTGTTATTGTGATACATGTAGACTTGCATTTCTATTTTGTTTGTATCTATGCCATGTTTTATCATGTTTCTATGCCATATGATTTTTGTCCACATATCTAGATCTTATTTATATGAATTTTGTCAAAATAAAGATTTATCTAAAACAATTTTTTTGAGCAAATAAATACAGATGGCAATTGCGCGCCTCAACTCTTATCTTGAGGAATGACGAGGAGAAGTTTAGAACCCTTAACAGGGTATTCGGCTTCAACATCTCACTTTTATTGCCTAATTTATAAATAAAAATTTCTTGATAATAAAAATTAATAAGTGAATATTATAAAATTTGTATTGTGTTTTTCATACCAAGTAGTATTTTCAACATTCTTGTTAAGATAAATATTTGTTTTGATTAAAAGAAAAATCAAATTAAAACCCCAACTTAAAAACTGTTTTAATTCTGTTTTCAGCATGACCGGTCGACCGGACCGGTCGACCGATCTGGCCTGGCATAGGCACGGTCGACCGGAGCGGGCGACCGTTCTAGCCTGATATAAATTTTTATTTTATTCCCGTAGCCGGTCGACCGGGCAGTCTGCCGACTGAAAGAGACTTGCTCTCTGTTTTCACCGGTCGACCGACCCGGTCGACCGGGCGACGGGAACCTAGTTTTTCAACCCGATCTATTTAAAGCCCCCAACTCCTTTTCTCTCATTTCCACCGCCTCCTTCCCTTTTCTTTCCTCTCTTCCAAAACCCTAACACCCTCCAACCTTTCTCTCACTCTCCCAAACCCAAATCCTTCCATAAAATTCCTATAATTTGCAGTCTCAGGCCTGGATCTTCATTCTCTCAAGAAAATTTTTGGTTTTTCTTCATAATTTAAAGGTAAAAATTTTCTTTTCCTAGATCTTTTAATTCCTTTGTTTTATCTTCAGTTCCTTCTCTTAGATCTAGCCATAAAAATTTGTTTTTCACTTCATCATGTCGAAGAGAACACGTTCAGAGAAAGGTAAAACTGCTCAATCCTCTTCACATTCATCCCTCTTTGTTTCATTTCAAGCTTCATATAAATATATTGTAATTTCTACTAGACATGTTAGCTCTGGGCGATCTGTGGTAATTAATGATTTTGAACATCTCAATTTAGCCCCCATTTTAAGAGCTATCTCTTTGGAAAATTATCTATCTATTAGGGAGCCAGTTTACCCATCTCTAGTTCAATATTTCTATTCTAAACATTCATTTGAGTCTAATCAGATTAGATCTAGAGTCTTGGGGAGGGATATAGACGTCTTTCTTCAAGAATTTGCTCATCATCTTCATCTCTCCTGTGAGGATGAAGACATTTTCAACCTAGATCTTCATGACTTTGTTTACTCGGATGGTGAGTCTGCCCTCACTGCTTCCACGTTGTTTCACGGGGATGACAACCCTGGCTTGGTTAGGAATGAGGAAGTTAAACGATACACTCTTATTGCTCAAGTCTTAGCCAAAATAGTTTTCTATAACCTCCTGCCAAAATCGGGAGAGTATAGTCACGCCAGGGGATCTGCTCCACTGCTCATCTATTGCCTTCTGCGAGGCATTAGAGTCAATATCCCTAGGCTCATCATCAGCATTATGACCTCGGACCATCTCCTGGTCCCTACTTGGCATTTGCCTTTTGGGATGGTCATCACTTATTTGCTCAAACAACTCAATTTCAATCTCTCCAATGAACAATCTGTAGAACCATTTGTTGATCTGAACAGTGTCCTTCTCAAGAGGATGCGTCCCAGGGAGCACCCTCCTACTCCTCAGCCGCCTCCTTTCCATCCTGCTGTTCCTATGCCTGGCTCCTCTTCTGGCTCATCTGCTTCTTCTGATCCCTATACTGCCTTATCCACTCAGATTCGGGAGCACCATGAGCAGCTCTCTGCTGAGATGACTGCACATCGTCAGCAGATTTCCGCGGAGATGTCCGCACATTATCAGAATTTGGAAAACGACATGGGGTACATCTGTGATTCCATCCGATACTTGGAGTCCTATCTCAGTGGCATCTACCTGAAGCATGAGTGGTCAGTTCCAGTTCCATTTGCTCATGCTCGGCCTATTCCTACCACCGGCCCTCCATTTCCCGTCAGGACTCCTGCTTCTCCACCACAGCCTGCAGCTGCGCAGGATTCAGATTCTCAGGAGGAGTGACCCCTTTTGATGATGTCAAAAAGGGGGAGAGTTATTTGGAGTTATCTGGGCTATTTTGCTATTTTGCTATTTTGTTTTTTTTGGGATTGTAGTTGATCTTTTATGGACATGTAGTGTGGACATGTATTATGTTTTATGTCATGTATGAACATATGTTTATCTATGACAGTTATGTTCTCTTTTACTTATGGCATATGTGATGTAATTGTTTATGTTTATTATGTCTTATGCTTTTATTACCTCACTTACTTATTTTTGGAGGATAGAGGAATTATTGGATGGATGGAGGAAACCATGTATGCATACACCTATAATTTTGTATTTTTGGTATGCATGGATGGTTGGCATGTGCTTCAGTTTCATATCCTATATGCCTGTGTTTTGCATATGTATCTCTTTTTGTGATCATTTTATATATGCATTTGTTAAGGGGGAGCTTCACTTGAAGACTCCACCCAAAATATTTATGATAACTCTATATGTTTTGTCATCATCAAAAAGAGGGAGATTGTTGGCCCAAAGGCTACGTTTTGATGATAACAACCATATATAGTTATGCTTTTAACAATTTTGTTTAAATGAGTTTCAGGTTAAAAAATCATAGGATGTTTGACGGCTCCAACACAAGACTTATACTTTTGGAAACCGCAAAGATTTGGATCCCAAGAGCCACGGCACAATAGAAGCGCTCCAGGATCAAACAAGATTGAAGACTACAAGATTTGTATTTTTATTTTTAGTTAGGATTTTTAGTTCATTTTGTCAAAACCTAAATGATAGAGGTAGATTACTTTGGGATTGTCACACACACACTTTTCATATTGCTTCATGCTTACAAACCAATTTTCATTACAAAATTTCTAACATAGTTTTCGAAAAACAAAGTTTGGAAAAATCATTTTTGAAAAAATAGTTTTTGTTTGGAAAAAGGATTTTTGTCAAAATATAGTTCAAGTCTTTTTGGTGTTGGTCTATGATCACACCCTGATTTTTTACAAGTCCTAGAACTCTATTTTGTACTCTCCTATCCAAAGAATTTTTATCAAAATTTACTATCTTCAAAAAGCCTTTGGGAAAACAGTTTTGGCCTTGTCCGGTCGACCGGCCCAGTCGACCGACATGCATCGCTGTGCATGTGTGCACATCGGTCGACCGACCGGTCGACCGAGAGCAAGAGCTTGCTCTCTGCTTTTCTCCGGTCGACCGGACCGGTCGACCGACAGAGAGACTTGCTCTCTCGTTGGGACTTCGGTCGACCGCTTCGGTCAACCGGCTTCTCAACGGTCAGAAATCCGACCGTTAACGGTCGACCGACAGCAGTCAGATTTTCTGATAGACTCCCACAGCTATATTTTTCTGACTCAATTTTTTGTTAGGTTTCTCCCCAACGACTCTTTTGACCTTTGTAAGTCAGTTTTCATCCCCTAAATAGAGGGAGTGTTCTACAACTAAAAAAACAAGATTTACAAGTTAAAATTCAAGTTTTCAAAAGTTTAGCCTTTAGCAAAAGATTTTTCATTGAGCCAAAATTTCAAACTCTTTTACTTGAAGCAATCCTCTAATTCTCTCTAGTTTTTGTGCACTACACAATCCCAAAGATATCATCTCCTCATCTTGGTTGTAGGGTTGTGCAAGTGAGCTTTTTGGTGTGGTCAAGTGTTGATCACCTCTTTCTTCATTGTGAGAAGTTGTAGAGACATCGGCCTCAAGCGAGCGAGTGTGCTCCAAGTTGGTATTGCGGCACCGCGAGAGATAGGACAAGTGTGTACTTGTAATGACGATCCAATGGGATCACTAATAGTGGAAATCCTTCGTGTGTCGAAGGCGGGGACGTAGAGCGTGGCTCGAACCTCGGAAAATATCTTCGTGTTTGCGATTGTCCACTTTTCTCTAAACTCTATCTCTCTTTTACTTGTTCTATTAATTGCCTATTTACTTGCAAGTTCTTTTATTTGTGCTCATTACTTAAATAGTTTTAAATCCGCAATATTTGACTATTAGTATAGCCATCACCTATTCACCCCGCTCTAGGTGATTTCACTTGGGAAAGACGGAGCCTGAGGAAAGAAATTCCTCAAACTTTCCTTAATTGAATTTAACGACAAGAGATTCCACCGTCTTGCCAAGAAGCTGGACATCAGCTTGCGCCACGACATTCTCGGTAGAGAAAGCAGTCCCCCAGCGAAGTCGCCATCTTTTGTTTGGTCGGAAAGGTTGGCTCACTGTTAAGTTTTTTTGAGTGGCTGAAAAATTACAGCGGAACGATTCTATTTGCAAAAGAGAGAAGAAGATATGATCCTCCATTTGTTTAAGGCTGGGTTCTTCGTGTGGTGATGGAGAGTGATTCTTGTTCTCTGTTGACCGACCGACTGCCAAGCTTCTTTTC